>JAIPRL010002937.1:0-52611 GCA_025469235.1 Pemphigus obesinymphae | reverse complement strand
AGAATACTGACCGGGGATAGGATGCACATAATTTTAGGTATCTACTCCATGTATCCAAGTTGGTTGCACATTCTCAAATTAAATAGTTTTATTCTTAATAAAAAAATACCGACCGAGCGAAAAAAAAACAAATCACACACAGAACGGGAGAGTAGTGAGAGAGTACCTTCAAAAAAAAAAACATTAACCTAACAAAATTATAATTTTTCTCGTGTACATGTGTTTTTGGTGAACAACTGTCGTCGACGACGTTACTTCACACTTATCAATCTGGTGATCTATTTCGTCAATTGATAATTCACTACAGTTGTGTTAGCTATTATCTCATTGTCGGGTTTTGTTATATTTTGATCTCCATCATCATCATTTTTTTGTATTTTATATTCGTCCATATTAATAGTGTGCGTCGCTACTCGGTTTTTAGACGAATTTTGGCAATTTCGCATTCTGTTGGTTGACCATGTATGTTTGTACCTTCCGTTTCATTTAAACTTACCGTGAATATTAATTTCAATACATTTTTTATATGCTCAATGTACTGGCTATCACTAAACCGATAGATCTTAAATAAAAATTTTTCACTCTATGTGAAAATGCTTTAAATTCTGTCCATGAGCTTAACAAATGTATTATATGGTTAAAATCATTGCGAATCATACAAGTAGAAACTTTAACATTTGTTTCTTTTCTAATTAGTGAAGAACATATACTTAAATATTTATTGAAATTGGAATACTGTGTGAATGTTTTAGTTACTGCTATCATTAAACCTAAGAACTAGTCAGTTACAACAACTTTTGGTGGAGTATATCATTTCTCATTCATTCGGCTAACCAATGTGCATGACGTTCAAACAACATATGTCCTACAGAATATTAAAATTGGTTTATGGTGTCTCTAACTCAAATTTGATATAAAAAAATATTTGATGTTTGACGACCAGAAATTAATATTGGTTTTTGCATAAACCACCCGTAGCGTCTATACTAATTGTGGGTGATCTGTTATTTTTGGCATATAAACGATACAAATTAATTTTTGTGGATGATCAATAGTAGACAAAAAATCGATCATATCCTATATCACGAATTATATTATTATATGGTGACAATCCTTTTAAAAGTGATAGAGCTTTAATTGGGTCTTCGTGTACTCAATTTTTTTTATGAGATTTATATTTCATTACTCGTAGTGCATTTTTGGACGGTATATGACTGGACTCAGCTACTCTATACTCTATTATTTCTTTAACTTCAATACGTTGAACATAAGCCGCAGACTGATTTTCTCCTATTAATTTTCCTAGGAAATAATCGCGTTTTCCCCAATTATACGCCTTTTTCTACCACTGCTGCACGATTTAAATATTCCATTATATGTACAATTTATGATTATACGCGATTCTAGTTCAGGCTTATCGAAGTAGTACCTTTAAAATTACTCATACACATAGAACAATGACCAAAAATATCCAGAAAATGAATACCATTTAAATACATTTTAGCATGTTTATAAATCATAGTACATGATAATCGGGTTCGCTCAAAAAAATGATCATTTATAATTGGAGTCCACACATAATTTGTTAGGGTTTGATAATTTCGTATGGTAATTTTATTATCTGATCGATAATATGATTTTATATTTGAAGGGTCATATATTTTTTTCCACTCTTCTTTGCTAATTGTTATATTAAAGTTCAGTGTACTTTCATTATTATTGGTAGCAGAACTTCCGTCACTATCAGTGTTATCATTGTGAAAGTTCAAATAGTAGTGATTTTTCTTGTTCTGATTTGATACTATTTTCATCTTTTATTATTCCTAATTTTATTAAAGTATCATATCTATTTAGTTTCACGATTGCATAAATATATTTTGTTGAAATAGTGTATCCGTATGCTTTTTGAACTTCTAGCCAAAAAGAATGAGTTGGTGGTCTTATATTATTTGTTTCTTGGTCAATAATAATATTTTTTTTATCTAATAAAATGCTTATGAGAGCATTCATGTCAATATTAGATGTTTTGGGCATTTTGACATTAAAATAATAGAAAAATATAAAGCAATTAAGATAAAATTAATATTGGATTTATTTAATTTACTATTGTTCATTTATTGATTTAGTATTTTAATTGAGAAGATTATCTTTTATTTTTTTATATTAAATTTTCAACTATGGGAATAATAAATATAATAAATCGTAGCACAGGGTTTCAATTAAAATACGTATTACAGAATCAAGAAAATTTTTGTCATGTCCCAATTGAAACGTATTAACTTAATTGAATAACTATAAATATACACTAACTTTTTAACTTTTAATTAGTTAATGTCCTTTTGTGTCAATTCACCTTTGACATTGACTTTATATAAAATATTTTTTTTTTGGCATTTGAAATGCTCATGACTAGATTTTATACTAATTTATTCGCAGCATACGAAAAAAATGTCCACAAAAAAATGTTTGTAAACAGGAAAAAATGTCCATGAAACAAATTTTCGTATAAACACACACATTGAACGTTTTCACCATAAATAGTAAAAACTATTCGTTATATTAATTACCTGTTATCAATAATTATCAGATGTTTCTTTAAATTAAAATTTTTTTTAGATATCTTAAGAGGATGTCACACACCCTGTGTTTAAGGGGTTATGTATAGGCAATTTTTTAGTAAGGTATTTTTTGAAAAACAAAAATCACACAATTAAATATTTTTATATAATTTAAGTAAAAATAGTCCTGTGTCAGTACTATTTTGTTTGGTTATGTAATAACGATATTAGTTAAAAATACGTGTATGCAAATGTAATGAAATGCAATTTTCAATTAAATGGCTTTTTAAAGCGACTATACAAATAACTAAAATTATAATAATATCATTATCGGTATAACATTTCATGGCATCTACAGCTCACACATACTAATGTTCAAATACACACTCACACAGAGACACGACCAAAATGTGCATGCCACATAAAATGTCCAATCATTACTCCTTAGAATTGGTGCTGTTCCAGACCCCTTAAATGACCATGAAACAAAAATAATGACTTAGGCTCAATTGATAGATAAATACAATGTTGGGATTAGCTAACTAAAAATTTATCTAGATAAAGATAAAACATAACATGAAAAAAATCATCTAGATAAAGATAAAAGATGAACATGGATGATTTATCTAGATAAAGATAAAAGATAAACTCATTTTTATCTAGATAAATAAAAAGATAATTTTTAAATTTTAAAAAAATTTTTCTAATATTCTTAAGATGTTTCATGAAAATCAATACCCCAAAAACTGTATAATATATTATAATTAAATAATAAGAATTTATTTATATTAAAATTATATAAAATAAAAACAATATACAACTTTATATAATCATAGGTACTACTTATTACCTACGTATTAATTATTATTCATAGCTATTTTCCTCGCAAGTCATTGTCGTCACATGTCGCAACAATCAATTGGTATAAACACATTTCAATTTTTATTTTTCCATTCCCGAAAATATAATATGTAGCCATATAGGTACATTTTATACAATTGACGTGTAATAACTCATTAGGACCACCGACAGCGGTCGTTGCAGTCACGTTATCGGTGACAAATAAAAATATAATAAAATCTAAAGACAAAGTATCCACTACACACCACGATTTTTTTTGCAATAAAAATGCATACATTTTGAGTAATAGAGTATATTTTCGACAAAAATGCAATACTTTTATATATAAGGTATTTAAAAATGTATCTATAAAAATTATCTAGATAAATTGACTTAGATAGGTGAAATTTTTATCTAAGATAATTATTTAGATAACTATTATAGATAAATTATCTAGATAAGATTAAAGATAAGTAAATAATTATCTAGATAAATTTATCTAGATAAGTCCCAACACTGGATAAATAATTAATAAAATTAATGGAAGTACTCAAATTGGTCTACGTAACTTATTAAGGTGCTAGCTATCGAATAATAATGACGCGTGACGTCATAAAATCACACGACGCGGCGGCAGCCTATGCTTTTATACAGGAATCTCCGACGCAGCTTAAATATAAATAAATATAAATATACGAGTATAAACGTGTAATATGTTGTTGTTATTATAAATAAATTTCAAATAGTAATATTTATTAGTATATATTAGTATATTTAATAGTATATATTTTTTTTTTGTACACTAAAATGTAATTCACGCGAGCTTAATAAGTTTACCGGATACATTTTATAAATAGTTACTTAAATGTAAATTATGTACGTACATTTTACTAATTTTTTTTTTTGCTGTACTTTAAATCGAGGGACCTTTCATTTTAAATGTTTTTTACTAGTGAAACAACTTTTATTTAGTCTATAGTATACAGTATACCTTATAGGTAATATATATACATAAAAGTAAAAATAGGTTATGAAAAGGTTTAAAAAACAATATTCATAGGTAGTAAAAAAAATACACTAAGATTTTTTAAATTTTTTTAAAATATAAATTACTAAATAATATTAAACAATAGGTATTCGTTATTAATTATTCGTTTCAAATGGTTGATCGAAAATTTTTTTGTCAGTAAATTCCACATCTTTATTCATAATAAGAATATATAATATTTACTTAGTTCGACTTTTATATAATTCGTTCATCCAATATCTTCCTTTATTTTTGCTGCTTCTTGTTGCAGATATTCACCGCTTAAAATAATAAAGTACGCAGCTGCGCAAGCAGAAATTTGCGACTGATCGCTAGCAACTGACATTTTGAACTACTAACATAAAATAAAAATAAGTGCCGCCGGCTCGGACGAGGGCCGTGGGAGTGCTCTGGGCTCGTGTTAAGCCGAGCTCGACTTTTAGCTTGGTATACATACAGGCACGCCGCCCAAAGCTCGCCGAGCCACGCGCCATGGGAGACCCCTTTACATATCAATAGGATACTGGTGATGAATATTGGTATATAATATGGTAGGTATACTCAATGCATGTATACTCATTGTACGGGGTCTATTTTTGAACTTGATCGAAAATAATGAACGAATAACTCGTATACGAATCATTCGTTCACCGATTTTCGATTATCGATAAAAAATTTTATTTTTGAATCATAATCGAATAATGATGAACGAACGATTAGTATACGAATTATTTTTAATTAATTTGTGTAACATTATGTTGGCAACACTATTATTTACCACCATTTTTTAAACACATACATAGATGAAACTACAACTTTTTCAAATATCTATGGCTAAACGCTAAACACGAATTATCATTATTCTCTGTTTACTGTTATATGATTTGTATTAATATAATAATATATATAATATTACTATTTTCTCTTTTTAAATATACTTTATTGCTGTTTAATTACAATTAAAATTATGAGTGGATCAGTAGTTGAAAGACGCCCTAAAGGTAAAAATATAAGCGAAGAGCAAAAAAAGTTGTTAGTTGAATGGGTAATAAAACACCCACAACTTAATACTAAAAAATGTTCATCAAATTTTACGTTAAAAGACTCTCAGAGACTTTGGGAAAAAATAACGTTAAAGTTAAATTCATGTGTTGGTGCCAATAAATCGTGGAAACTTTGGAGAAAGGTAAATTTCTTATATTAATACATATACTCATAACCTATAGGTATATTTTTGTATGACTATGATTATTATATTATTATTATTAGTGCTACAATGACTTAAAATGGTTGACGAAAGGAAAAGTTCCATCAAAAGCTACTTATAAAAAGACCGGAGGAGGCGAGAAACCAGAGGATGAACACCTCAATGAAATTGAAAATGCGATTGTTAATATTTTAGGTCCAACAGCTATTCATGGGCATGAAAACGTAATGGAAGCTGAGGTGACAATGTATTTTTCGGATATATACAGGAGTAAGAGTGATGAGTCTACTGCAGTAACAGATGTAAATTTACCATTGGAAGATCACGAGTAAGTCATACTAATAAAACGTAATATATATATTTTTTTATACTTGAAATCAAATATTATTGTAGACTATTCAAGAACATTCCTTCAACAAGTTATGAAAATAGTTCACCTGTAGTTATTTCAATTTTAAGTAGTAGTAAAGAAGAAGAACTGGAAGATAAAAATATAAATAAGAGGTATAATTATTTAAATAGTATTCCTAACAATAATATTATAATTTATAATTACTAAATATATAAAATAGACACTTACCTATATTCAGTAGGCATAAATTAAGTTCCTAACTATATAGCTATACTAAGAAATTCAATTTTTTTTTCAAAATATATATTTTCAATAATATTTAGTACGCAGTTCAGTACTTAAAAAATTGATTTAATTTACTCTAGAAGCTATATATAGACTTCAATATAATTAGATTTTTCCAAAAATCATGTTTTTAAATTTTAAACTACATCACACATGCGTTATACAAAATACACGCCTACAATATAATAATATATACCTACATCATATTAATTTTTAATTTTATCATTATTTTAGTCACCTAATTAAATAAAATTTGTTTTATTTGTTTATAGTGAATTGAAACCCATAAAAAAAATACAAAGGTTGAAAAAAACAGCAGAAGCTACAGAACACTTGGGTAATATTAGTGAAAAATTGGTGAAAATAAAAGAAATTTACTATGAACAAAAGTTGAAACTTAAAGAACTTGAAATCGCTAATAACCAAAAATATTATGCCGAAAGTTTGGCAGTTCAATATAAGATTGCTGATGCTTTAAGTGACATTGTTGATCGTTTTAACAACAGAAATGATTAAAAAAAATTTTTATATATTTAAATAAATAATTACTTTTATATTTTTAAACTAAAAATTATATGTTAAATTATAATTAATAAATACGAATAAAACTTTGATAATATAATACGATTATAACACATTATTTATATCTATATGGTAAAATATTGTTGAACCAATCTCCTCTGTACTTCCCGACCGGCAACTAAATGCGGATTTACTGTTCACATTTGTTCATCATTAATATGGTTAATTACACCTAGTTCTTCATCATCATCAATAATAATATCGTCTTCTGGCTGAGCGACGTCATTTTCAATACATATATTATGTAAAACGGCACACGCATTTATTATTTTAGAGGCTTTTACAGGATCATAGTGCAATACTCTGTGCTTTAGTAGGCATCTAAAATTAATTGAAATAGGTATACCTAATGTTTTTAATATTTTAAATAACTAAAAAATAAAAAAAATTTTACCGAAATCTCATTTTTAACATACCATTGCATCTCTCTATAAGAGATCTTGTTTTCAAAAACCAATTATTAAAATTAGCTTCCGGCGTGTTTGGTTGTGGATCATGTAGTGGAATTATCATCCAGGGTCTCAGAGCATAACCAGAATCTGCTACAATGATATAGAATAGGCACGGATTAAACAATTTATTAAATTAAGTTATATCATGTAAAATCTGCAGTAAACATAATATGTATAGGTACATACATTTTTTGAAAAAACGACAAAATATCTAGAAAACCTTATTTTATAACTCTGTTTACCTAACATCCAATATGAACGATAACCATTTAAATGAAGCTGCTGTATGGTATTGGAAATATTACTTCTATTCCAAATATAAGAATCATTTGTACTGCCCGGATATCTAGCGTTTACATTTATAATTTTCATATCAGAGTCACATACCTAATTATAGATCAAATATATTAATTTATGATATATAGGTAGGTATTTTAAATATTAATATAATTATAGATATTTTATAAATACATTTTAATGTATCTATATTACCAATTGAGTATTAATTGAATGGTAGTTTTTTCTATTGACATAAATATGCTCGGGAAACAAACCCTCACTTTTGGAGGGTACAATAGCAATATGAGTACCATCCACAATTCCGACTATACCGGGAATCCCAAACTTTTCAAAGAATCTAAAATATTTATTTTGTTTTAATTAAATAAATTATTATTAAATTTGCTTAAAGTTGCTAGTTATAAATAATAATTATATTTTTGTCTGACAACGTTTAATTCATCGATGGATCTAGGAAAATATACATGCGCATTAAAAACTGTTGGTTGATTAAGAGCCTAAGTAACTTCTGATAAGCATTGGCTAACAGGTGATTGGCTCATTGATGAAGCCCTATTTTCACCAATATGTTGTTGGTAAGAACCACTTGCATAAAAACGTAATGCAGTCAATATCTATTATATTTTTAAAACGATTGTGTAAAATATATAGTATTTAAATATTAAATGTATGTAATACTTGGAAAAATATAGGTATAACAAATACAAAGATTGAATACTATTTAAAGTTATAAATACCTTTCGTTCAATACTTATAGCGGATAATCTGGTTGGTTGTGTTATATATGGAGACAATTCACATATAAGATTACGAACGTTATCTTTTGGGAGTCTAAATTTTTTAATAAACTGACGATCACTCAAATCTAATAATAAAAGTACATTGATAATTTTAATTTTTTAATTTTAAATATAATATTAACTTTGATTATAAAATACGATAAAATATAAGTAGTTAATCATATTTACCATGAAATGCATTTTCAAATGGATGAAACCGTCGACTTTCATTTCCATCTAATTCTAACTCCTCAAGATTTCTAATCCCTTGAAGGTTATTTAAATTAATTAAAAACTCCATATTTTTTCAAAAATAATTTACAAAACAAATCAAAAAAATTAAAATTATATTTGTTTTTTTAACCAAACATTGAAGTCAAAACAAATGATAAGAAATAATTAACTATATTAATAAACGAATATAATATGTTATTAGATTAGTAAATGGGTAACCTAATAACATAACCGAATAATTCGATTGATAATTCGTTCACTAATCGTTAGATCAACTTCAAAAATACAATTTTTGTTAGTTGATCTAATAGTTAGTCGAAAACGAATATATTCGACTACTTATACCATTCAATCAAGTTCAAAAATAGACCCCCTGGCCCTTAAGTATACACTGTATATGCAGTACTGGACAGTTGAATTAAAATAATAGAATTACGTATTTCATTACATTGTTTAAATATAAGTGATTAAAAATTTATTGTTAATTACAATTTACTGATAAAGATTTTAATTTAAAATACAAATTACATTATTTTAACATAAATTGTATTCATAAAAATAAAACACATATTTACGGAGCCCATGAGTTGTTTACCCAATTGAGGCATGTAAAGAAGAAAACGAATTTTCGTATCTTATAGTTAATAACTGAGAAAGATCGAGCGCTGATAAAAATAGGAAAAAATAAAAATGAATAAGAATACGATTTACCAGATGGAATATCAGTAAAAGTGTGGAAAGTATTAAACAATTTAAGTACAGGAGAATTGACTATACTTTTAATAAAAGAGATCCTAGTATAGAGACGTAGAGTGCTGAATGACTGACATATACTTTTTACAGAGTGGACAAGGGAAATGGGAAATTATTGGAAATAGTTCTAGAAACCTAATTATAAATGTACGACCAGTTAATGTGTTAAGATGATGGCCAGTTACATCAACTCATCATTCTTATTTTCGTGGAGCGCTTGAATATATTTTCTATACAAACATATAAAAAATATAACTGTACAAAAATATTTAACTTATTCATTGCTATAGACATTTTTCATATGTGTTCCTGCAATACTCAGGAGGACATTTTTATTTATTTTCAATTTTAGTCACTTACATAATTAAGTTCCATATTGTAATACTTAATCATTTTTTTTTTATATTTCAGTTTAGTATATTTATTAAGTTTAAGTTATAATTATTATTACGTAAGTGTATTTAAGATTTTTTCGAAGGCCGGCCAATGATTTCTAAATTTGCGACAAATATCATACGCTAATTTACGCAAATATTTAAAGAAATTATATAGTTATATGTAAATATATAATACGAGTATAGTAAAATATATTATATAAATAAATAAATATATATATTTAACAGAGTTCTGTGTTTGATATACAGAGAATGTATTAATGACTGTCGTGGCTGCATCATTACCGGTGATTGTATTCAAATCATACTCAGAAACCAGAACTAGTCATATTAGCCCATCGTTTACATATATATTTAATTATATACTATAACAAATTTTTGTTTCTAGATAATACGGACAATGTATTCAATATTATCGGTAACGTCAAAGATGTATTCGGGAAAAAATTGAACATCAAGACGTACAAAGCGTAGGTACTAATGACTCTTTTTTGACTGGACTACTAGAGTTTCAATCAACAGTTTAATATTTTATTTTAACTTTATAATACTTTCAACGATTTCAAATTGTTTTGTGAGCAAGATTAAAATTAATTTGAGATGTATTAGGTGCATAATAATATTGTATTTAACGTTGTAAAAAATGTAAACGTAAGATCCAAATTGATAATTGAAATATAGAAGAAAACTATTAAACAGAGGGTCTCGAGATATATGCTCATTGTAATTTCTTCTAAATACAAATATATTTTAAAATTCTGTACTTTTATTATTTTATTATAGCAATAGTTAATTAAGCTACTTAGTATTATTTAAAAATAGTAATAGTCTAGTTAAGTTGTATAATAAGGTGATATAATAAATTGTATACAATTTAAGTTTTTGAAAAATGTTTATCTCATCGACTTAGTGATTATTAAAAAGATTAAAATATATTTTAAAGTGGCCAAAAGTTTGACAACTGTATAGTACCTGTTATTTTATTTTTTGGCGATGTGAAATTGTTTATATTTTCCTTCTACTATTATTACGGTAAGATGGTGGACTGAGTCTCCGCACATCCGATCCATCGATGCAGTCTAGGACAACTCGCCGTGGCCGTTTCAGCGTGGCCGATTCGCCGTCGCATATACGTTTTTTAAATAATACCTATACAATACTCATATTTACTCGTATTACGCAATTCTTTTTTATTTTTATAAATTATTTTAAAGACATACCTATTTTGTTCAATTCCGCGTAAATATAAAATTTATAAAAAAAATCACAAATGAGAATAATAAAAATATAAATTATTTTAAAGTTATATTTTGTGCGATTCCGCGTAAATATGAAATACAATTTCTATTTTCTGCAGTATAACTGCTAACAATTTTCAATATCCGACGATCAACATCTAAATATGTTTTTAATTTTCTTGGTGGACTTATACCGGCTTCCAATTGTGCATAATACGTATCACGACCGGACTGCATTTTTCGGAGGCTTGAAATAAAAGCCCATAACGTCGGATGACTGCCACCCATCTCTGTATTCAATCTAAAACATTATTTTTATTATGATTATTAATCTAGTTTATTATTTTGTTAGGTAGTTATTTATTTTATATTATTTTACAAACTTTCGGTTTGCTGCTTCAGCGTAATTATTTGTCCGATCTTGACATACATTCCACAAGATAGAAGGAAAAAATGCTGGTCTTCGTCCACTTTTAGATCTATTTTTTCAGCCAATATAATTATCTTCAAACCAGTCTAAAAGTTCCTTCTGGTAAAATTTCTCTGGTAAATATTCACCTAATTCATCTACTGCATCATCAATATCCACTATTTTTATAAAAGCTAATGCAGTTATCGTTTTAACAGACAATGCAAAATCTGGCTTGTTATTGTAATTTGTTATTAAACCTAGACTACATAATTTTAATCTAAAATTTTTTGTTAAATGATACAAACATCCATTAATTTCAACATTTGGAAAAATGTCTTACATAGATACTATTGCAGCATTTTCAAAATCACATGATATCAAATTAGGACATAGATTAGGTTTTAATTGTTGTAATGTATAAAAAAGTTGATGGTACGTTTTTGCTCGTTTATTCGGCAAAAGCGCATATATAAGTGGATGCACTCCTCCAATGTCTTTTGCTAATATGACATAAACTTGTGCAAAAAGAGGAGGGGAAATCTTAAATGTGCCATCACAAAACCATGTTTTTGATCGTTCTAAAATATTTAAACTACTTGGTCTACCAAAGAATAAAATGCGATCTGGTCCAGGCCCATTACAATGAAGTAAAAATTTTTCTTGCACTCCATCAGACGATGAATACAACTTATACGCCTCTGGAGTATAATTATGTATATGGAATATATTATAATTAATGAAAGCAGATCGTTGTGTGCAGAAGGAGCTGCTACAATTTCTTGATGTATTTGCCTAATTTTTTTCTTTAATGCACTCGTTGATGGAATTATTGCACCCTGAAAATAATTGGTAATATTTAGATAACATTTATTAAATACTATATAATACGAAATCGTCACGGGGTATTATATAATGCATAATTCAATAAAATAAAATAGGTAGGTATACAAATTTACAAAACGTTTCGGGGATTTCGACTTGATAAGACTACCCCGGCAAAATCACCTTCTATTTTTTGGCAAACGTAGCGGAATCTCGGGGAAAAACCACTTTTTATTATATAATGTTTAAATGTTTTACTACTCACTCTAGCTGCTTGTGAAAGGCCTGTAGGACATTCGTTCAATACTATTGAGGTTAACTCTAGGGTTTGTTTGGATCTCTGTTTAATTTTCGTGATAGCAATTTCGGCTTCAATTGTAGCTGCTTCCGAATCGTGCGAATGCTTGTTTACTCTCTTTGTAACATTATAATTATCAGAATATATGTGTATTGCATACATTTTTTTTCTACACCTCCAGAATCGCTTTGTATCGTCCGCACTATAAGCATCGAACACATACATATAGCCGTTATCGACAAACACTTTTGATTGATGAGTTGTTTCAATGCCTGACATTTTGAACACATTTACAATTTTTTAAAAAATGTAAAAAATATAAATAATAAATATAATAATTTATAGTATAAAATACATAGGAATAAATCACTATAATACCGATCACTATTACTGTTGGAATACAACTGAGCTTATCATTTTCGTTTATCTAATTTTTGTAGCAGCAAAAGTCTATAAATATATCTCCATATCGGAAGCTCCATATATAATAAATCACGTTAGATAAGTATATGGTACAAATGCATGCGTTACTAAATAGTATATTATTAGTGCGAGTATATTATACGGCCACGATGGTTTGAAATATAAAACAATAAATTGCATAATAAAACGACGTATATATGCAAAATTTATAAAAAATGTAAAAATATTAGTATTGTATAGGTGTTGTTTAAAAACATATATGCAACGGTGAAACGGCCAAGGCGAGTTGTCCGTGTTCGCCATCGATGGAATCACTACCTGAACGTCATAATCAATTTCTATTGGATGTAAATAGAAGAAGGCTTAAGAGGGCTTAGCCCTCCCTAAGCCATCTCAAACCCTATATAAGACATTTGATATAATTTAATATATATATATATATTTATTTATGTATATAATCAACATATTAAAATCACAATCCACATATTAATTTTCTTTTACCATTTTCAAACTAATCTCCGGACGTTTTGAGACTTTTTCCGTTTTTCGTTCGTCCGCATTCCCAACTCTTCTCAGAGCTTTTGACTTCGGGAAGAAAAATGCATTTCCAAAAACACTGCCCGTCAGTTATCACTAAACTTTTTCTGTACTGTAGTCTTGTTGCTCTGAACTCCCATTTTGCGAACTTTTGCTGACGTTTTTCGACACCGCGGACGTCGGATTTGCGTTCCACGACCGTTTTATCGTCTACTAAACATTTCTTTGTCTACGAATCATCCCCATCCGAACAGGACGTTTGTTTCGAATATGTGTAATGTATATATTATGTCTCGAAATACGATGGCATCCGTTATCTGAATATTTTGAATATGACAAGTTTCAACCACTTTAAGATCTGGAATAGATAGCTTAATGGACGAAATCATAATATATTTTCTTATCATTATAGTTTTTATTATTTTATATTTAATATCATTTTTTTTTCGTTCGTTTGAATTACACGTACCAAATACCTACCTATTAAAGATCCAAATATGTAATTATATGGTGCGTTATATAAATCATAATACCCTGTGACAAGTCCTTATTCAATTTAAACTAAGTTTTCTTTCGGATATTCGTAGATTTCCATCTGGTGACAATAGTTATATAAAAACCCTAAAACGTTAAGCCCGACTCTATCAATAGGTACCTAAACTAACATTTTTATTATTTTATAGTCATGAATTTCAAATCCTCGAATTTCCGTAGCATTTTTCTTGATTTTAATTAAATTTATATTGATATATAGTTTTAATGTTGTGTGTAACCCGTTATACTCAGACGAGAACCGAAAGAAATGAGGCTCAAGTTCTTGTAAAAACCGGAAAATAGTATGTTCGAAAAATTTTTGGATTACTTATTTTGTTGACTTATTCATCAGTAACAATTATAGTGTAAAGGACTATCTTATATATATATAAAGCGAATTCTGGTGTTGGCCACATGCGGAATATTTTACAATTTAATAATTACCAATATTATTTCCCAAAATACTTGGGTTTCCGAGTTTTATCAATACCGATAGAATATCTAAACCGAGGTATACGAATCGTGATTATACTATAATATATAATATATTTTAGTCCTTTACCACTCAAAAAAAGTTACACTTACAAGATGTAACACCCAAAAGATGTTAGACTCAAGCTAGAAGTCAATAATACACAAAGCCTATTTAAATTTCTATTCATTATTACATACTATCATAGATTACATATGTATTTATATTTCTTTAGTATACTCATATAATATAATATAATCATTTATATTATAAAATTATTGATAGGTAATACAACTATAAGACTTTGTAGTTTCTATATCTAGAAGGTACTTGATATGTACACATCATAATAAGTTTACCGTCAACATATACGAGAAAGTACAGATGAAAATACAAGAGGAGATATAAGATGCTTTCAAAAGAAAGAGATATTTACATTTAAATGTTCTCAATATCTAAAGAAAATAATTGTTAAAATACATGGATAATAATCAGATTAAAATATAATTTACAGAAACGGCACACCTGAATTTGTAGTTTCCATTTATCTACATAGTAGAAAATTAAATGAAATCGTGATTTTCAAACATTTTATTGTATCGTATTAATTAAATTGAAAGTTTAAACTTTAAATTTAAACACTTTACGTCAATTACCAAATTTAAAGATAATAATATTTGTAGCCCATTTATAAAATATTAATTAATAAATAGTTAGGTACAATAATAATTAAAGTTTTTATTTTTATTTTTAATTTGTTTTGTTAATCCTTGTTAGAAAAAATTACAAGTACTCTAAAAATATTAATTTTAAAATTTAACCAAAATGCCATAATTTGAATTCTGCATATCTCTTAAGCGTTTCTCTTAAGGATGCGTAAATGTCTTTAAATAAAATATTAGTAGCGGCATCGGCTATAACTAAAAATGTTTACCTTTGGAAGGAGCTAATTCTCTAGAAAAAGAAGTATACCAATACATAATATAAACTTGTAACATAAAAACGTTGAAGACCAAAAGTGCATATAGTTCTCGAGCAATTCGTTTGAACTTCAATCAAAATAAGTAGATTTTCATACAATAAATTAATTTAGCTATTCATCTAGCTCATTACAAAGCTCTAGGTGTATGAATGATAAAATCTTTAGCAGTTTTATCTCCTAAGAATATAAGAAAAAGTTATAACAATATCTTATAATCATCTCTGGGCTAAAATATCGCTAACTGATCATCAATAAACACGACGAGGAAATTATTTGTGATTTTAATTATTTGATATTTATGTCTTTTATAATTCTGCTTTCGAATTTGTTTTCAAGAATTTTTTTCAGAATTCAGAATCGAAGTGGGTATAGTGAACATGAATATCAATAACAAAAGCAAGAATCAGGATCGAAAACAGTTCAAGCATGTACATACTACTAAAAATACTAAAAATACATTCAAATAAATAAGAAGAAAAAATAAATCTTTGTAAGAATATTCATAGTAATCTACTAAATTCAATTTGTTTGTTTTCTGTAATTAATTTATAAATTTGTATATCAAATTATATTTAGAATCAATTTAATCTATTTTATAGAAGCAATACACAATTTTTATTTTCATTAATTATTCATGTACCTATTTAATATAATATTTATATTCTTTATATATTTATGGCTATAAGCATATTATAATAATAGGTATAAGAAATTCGATAATTTAATTCCATTTTCTTTTTTTTCAGATACTATTGATTGTTTTTTTGTATTTAAAACCTATTGATTTATTATTTCAATCGTATTATATTATATATAGAGTCACTTTGTGTTTCATTTATAAGATAACGATAGTATCTATATACCTAAATGGGTTAGGAAACGGAATTAAAACATACGGCACCATGGACTCTAACCGTTTCCGGGCAGCACTCGTGTCCCAAGTAAGTGTTCGCAAATACAATTGGAATACATAGAAATTTTGTCTCGGCTTCGATATTTTACGTCGCAAACGGGCAAATGATAATAATATGTGGTTGGCAAAATACAGATGTTTTATTTATCTGTAGATTTCACACATTCCACGATATCGCCACGATCGCGGATATCGTCACACAAACCATTGTTATTTTTACTCGAACGGCGACAACCACAAATACATTTAACCGTTTATTTGTAACAATATAACAATCAGAACATGATTTTCACGACCCAATGAGTTTGGCGCCCTTTTCTTCCAGTTTCAACGACAGCGGTTGACTTTGAAACCAAGCCTCGTCTAGGATGTTCTCCGGGTCGCTCTCCACGGCCGGTAGTCCGGTGTTTGGCAGTGCCACGTAGTATCCCGGGAACCAGCTGGGTGCCGTGGACCCCCTGAGCACAGCCGACGTCTGAAACGGCGCCCTCGCCTCCAACAACAGGTCTCGGGCCGTTTCCTTGTTGTCGTTTTCTTCGTTACTGCTATCCTCGTTGTCCAGCAACGTGCCGCCGAGCAACACCTTTAGATCGTCCACGTTTTCTATGGCCATCGCTTCCGCCGCCGCCGTCTCCGCCTTGGAGATGACGTTCTCGATGCGCGCTCCTTTCTCCAAGTCCGGGTCCCTCGAGTCGATGACGGTCGGGGCCGACAAGGGAATAACCATGTCCTCCTGCGTCAAAAATCATCCACGTGATAGTTCCGCCCAAAACAATGATATTGTGGGTATGATAATTTGTATTTTAAATTTAAAAAAAAAAAAATAAAAAATATAGGTGATGGAAGGTCAGTTCGGTCCTTGGACAGGACGACGGTGTAGTGTTGTGCGTTATTTAGATTTGAAAGCAAAGATAAATCATCGCATCCCATACAGAATTTCGGAAAATTATAATATTTTCAAATTTATATGTAGTCGATTTTACAAGAAAATAATTCAGAAAAAATATTGTGCAACCATTAATGAAAAACATGTGGAATATAATATTTTGTAAATAATTTTGAAATATACTTAAAACGTTGGTAAAATAATATTTTCGAGTAGTTATAATACATCTTATATATATATTTTTTTTTTTTTTGGAGGGGGGACCATCGGCGTATGTATTTAGGAAGACTAAGCACCTCTAATGTGGTTTAACCCTCTCAGAATTTTAGTATAAAAAGGTCATTCCGATAAAAATGTGTGCACAATATGTACACATATATAATATATATAAACAATAAAATTAATAAATTCACCTAAAAAAAAATAAAAATTGTTGATCGCGCTACGTCTATGGGGGGGGGGGGGGATAATATATAAAAAATATTTGATTTATTCGTAGTATAGTTGTAATATTATCAAATTTCAGTTTACCTAATAGATGTCATAAATTAAATATAATATATTATATTATGCAATATTAAATTTTATTATTAAAATTATAAAAGAAGTGTAGTGCAGTTTGATCCCCGGTACCGTTAGCAGTTTATTACGAATTTTCTTTCATCTCCCACCACAAGGGGATAATTCAATATCATACCCATCTTCCCACTGTTGGATTTTTTTTTTTTTTTTGTGATTGAATTGAATGAAAATATTATAAGAAAATATTTTAAAAACGTAAACTTCTGGGCCAAAAAGTATTTGTAAAATATTTTTCGCAATGATCAGAAAATATTTTGAATATGATATAATATTTTAATGCTGTGTGGGATTTTAATATAAGTTAATATAATATTCTGTTCTATTTTATTTAGAACTTCCGTTGTTTTGGGTAGTTTAATTCAAACTTAGAAGAAAACTACTTGGATTATCTGAAAATAACCAATTAAAATGAATTTTCTATCAGAAAATCCTAAACTGGCCCTAAAACTTTTACGAAAAATATTGTGCTTAAATAAGGAAAACACATCAAAATAAAACCAATACATTCTTCGTAATGTTTAAAATTAAAAACACTGTTTTAAAAATTACGATTACAAGACCCTGTAACTGGTGAAAATTCTGTAAACACCCATTCGTTACCCAAACTTGTATATCAAAAAATCTAGAAAAAAATGTAAACACTATTGTAATATATTTACTTTTTTTTTGTGTATATTTTAGGGCAAATATAATAGGGATCGGTTGGCATTAATGTGATAAATATCAAAATTCAAAAATACAAAACACCAAAAATATCATAGTTATATAGATAATTTTACTTGTTTAAAAAATGTGTTTATTACCTAAATAATATTTTATTTCTTGCACAACATTATCAATTATTAATAAAATTATTACAAAATACTTGTATGTTATCGAAATGGCACATCACCGAAATCATTCGGAATTTATTTTTCTACGGGTAATCTTCAATGAGTTCAAATAGGGATTAGATAAATTAATAATAGGTATGTTATATAATTAAAAGCACAAGTAAAGGGTGTGATCAATCGACAAACAGCTATTTACAATTAAGTAGTACAATTTCATCACGTGATCTACAGTGAATTTCTAATGATATTGGGACGTCTAAATAATAAGAACACATTTATGACATCGTCATGATTATAGATAAAACATGGCTTGATCAACAAATAATCTTATAGTAAGAGATATAAATAAGTACAATAATTCACAGTGACCAATGGTATGCAATATTCTCAAAAATAACGGGATTACCAAACTTTAAATCATAGTAAAAACCAATGCAAAGCATTAACGAGTTAAAAGTCAAGTTAAATTTAAATTTTTTATATTTGATTTTTGTTAACTTAAATAACTAGTTACTTTAAATTAAAACTCGGTTAAGTTAATTTGAAATAATTAATACATTTTTATTTCATATTCATATATTTTACCTATTATCAAAATGGTTGAATAAAAATAAAGTTGTTTTAGTCGTTTCTAAGAATTATTTATTATTATAATAATATTTTATATATTATTATTATTATTATTATTATTATTATTATACAAGAATTATTTATTTCCCAAAATCATAAATAAAACAAAAATACCTAAATATTATATAATAATCTCTCCGTAATTTAAATTGAGAAATATATTAGATTTTCCACCAATAAACAATATTTATGTAGGTATTAATAATTAGTAGCAAATTATTTGCAACGAGTAATTTATATTTGTTGAAATTTTGAAGAAAACAGTAAGTTAAACAATACATTGTAGTATTTTCAATAATATTATGTTAATGATTTTTAAAAATTGTAAAATGCTTTATGTTAAAAAATAACAGTATTTTCAAAAAGATAATAGATATTTAATTATACCTGTATATATTTAATGTTATATTGACTCGTACGAAATAAATTAACTTAACTCAAGTTAATAAGAAGTTATTTTTTAACTTAACTTAATCATTAAAAAAATAACTCTATAATTTTACTATTTTTTTCTATTAACATTTGAACTGAATTTAAAAATATCATTAACTTGCCCAGCATTGGTAAAAATATTATAAATCTATAAACTATAGGTACGCTTTTAAACCGATGATTACAATAATAATTGTAGCGATCGTACCGCCCGTAAAAATCACAAAACGCGACTTCGATGGCTCAGTGTAAATATATAGACGACTGTAATTTTTAAACGTATATAGATCCCGTATATGGTAGATCACATTTACCTTGGTAGATCGCCGTTTGTAAGTAGATCACACCTTTCACCGTTTTCTAATCAAAGTTTTGTCTTACTTCGGGCTTAACGTCTGCGGTTGGACCGACGGTTACAAGAGGGGCATCGGGATTGCCTTTGGAAAATAAATGTTCATACACTTCGATCGGATCGGTTTTCATGCTCAACCCGTTTTCAATCGATCTCATTATGTACGCCAAGTATTCCGGATTTACATTGCTATCCTAATGAAAAAAAAAAATTATTTTCTTATCACTTTCCCGATAATTAATTATTTAATAAAATCGCTAGTGCGATGTTACAAACTGTTCGGTTCGAAAATAGAACTCGAAATTGAAAATATTCGAACCGAACTAAATACAAAGTAGTTCTGTTCGCATACCGAATAAAGGAAAACAAAATTTCAACCTGATTTATCGAAAAGCGATGAAAAAAATAAATAAATTATTAGGATGGATAATAATTTCCCCCGTAATATAAACACTTATTATCAACGCATTTTTGTAAACGTTTTGTTGTAAATATATATATGTATATGTGTGTGTGTGGGTGTGGGTGTGCGTACGTTTGTAATATGACCTGTTTTGTGTTTTGTTGACTTTGTATTTAGAATTTATAATGAAATATTAAAAATAAAAATATGTGTCACTTCTGCTTCGGACGGGACAGAAAGACTACCAATAAATTTTGAAGAAGTTAATATAATTTATTTTCCAAGTGATTTTATATCATACAGTTTTTTTAATAAACTAAAATATATTAAACGTTTATGGAGTTGTCGTATGGACGATCGAGGGACGCTCAAAGTTTATTAATAAAATATAATATAATATTATATGTATTTAAAATTATTTACGAATCATAATATATTCATATTCCATGCTTATAAATATTTAAAATATTTTATATTTTTCACTGATTATTCTGCCTGCTTTTCGGCGTTGGATTAAGTACTTAATCGTTAAATATTTTAAATTTTTTTATAAAGTTCGGTTCGGGTTCGATATTTAAACTGAATGGTTCAGTTCGGTTCGGGTTTGAATAAATCAATTGTAAGTTCGGTTCCGTTCGGGTTAGGTTCGACCTCGAAAATCTGGGGTCGTAACGTCACTAGAAATCGCCAATAAACTAAACAAATCACGAATAAATATGCCTTACCGTTGTATCTTTCGTTTGACTCATACGTTTGGATGAAGCGTCGTACATGCTTAATATTTTCTTTTTCGGTTTGCGTTCGTCCAAGATCGTGATACCGCTAAGAAGTTCCGATAGCTCGATATCTTTGTTTTCGGCTTCCACCAACCTTTGTACGGTTTTTAATGTGACTTTGCATTTCTCGGCGGGACACGGACAAGGGCAACAAGGTTTTTCGGGACACTTTGGTTTGAGTAGTTCAGATTTTATTGGGGCATTAACCGTGTTTTGGTTACCGGCTTTGGATCCATATTTGCTACCGGATTTACTACCGGATTTGCCACCTGATTTGCTACCGGATTTGCCACCTGATTTGCTGCCGATATTGCATCCACAATCTTCCGACTTATTTCCCTAAACATGGAGTAATATAAGTAGCGAATATATTTAATGCGAACCTGCAACATATTATACTACAACTCACCGATTCCATTTCCGACAAACAAAATTTGTATCAAATGATAACGCTTATTTATTTACTAATATACAAAGCACGATCAATTATTTTTATACATACGCCATAACATTGCAAACCGATTTTATTTGCATATATTATTACTATGTTTAGGTAACTAATAATAAACAATCTATTATTACTACGGTGTAACCGAATATAATGTTTAAAACCAGCATCGAAATTATTATTTTTCATGATTATTATTAGGCTACGTGTTCCATATTTACTTTAGTACAGTAAGCACATTTTAACCTTGGTTCGCTATTAAATAATAACTGGATTTTTGGATTCTGAGTAGAGCGAGGGAACTAGACATTTTATAACGATGTTTACTTATTTGTATTATTTTTCTTTTTTAGTAATACATTTTTAACCGGATGACTTGATCCAATCTTTTTCAATGAACCCGTAAGGAAAAACTAAACCGAAGGTATAAAGGTATACTAGTTATTTCCTCGTAATTTCCAGAATTTCAAAAAAAAAATACATAGTATGTATATATAACTATTATATATACATTATACGTCATACATTGTAAATACATTTTATAAATTTATTTTTTCGAAAATGTTTTGAAATTTACTTTAATGCAACAGTTATGCGAATTACACTGATCTCTGCTTTGAATCGATTTATTACAAGAAATCATTTATCATTGTTTTCAAATAACTCAAGATATCAACCAATAGTACCCTGCCTGATAAGCAAAGTACTTCAACTTCTACTGACACCCAACGAAATACACTGCAATTTTCAAGACTCAATTTGCAATATTTTTATATTAGTAAATACATTAAAGTATTTGTTATTAGGCTGATGGAGAAGTCTGGCATTCAAATACAATTAAATAATAATCACTTAAGGTGATTGAAAACGATATATTATTTCATTGATTTAAACATATTATATTATTAAAACTGATGTGTTTGGACGGCCTCTGGACCACCTTTATTTGTTCAAAAACTATTCATCTAATTTTTACTGTCCGTCACAATGTGTAATTATTTTTAAAACGTATATAGATTTTTCATTACTTACTTTAAAGATTAATCAAGTCACATTTTTAATTTTCATATTTTATACTGTAATTAAAACCATTTAAAGTTTCCGATATTTTAAACATAAATATCTAATTATATAAAAACTGTTTATAATAAGTTATCCGATTATTCAATCGTAAATGTTATCGAAAATTCGAATATTTTTTTAAAATTAAAATAAATTGTGTACTCATTGCGACGTTTTGATGGAATTAAAATCGTCTATATGAATAAAAAGTATACATTTTTTTATGGTTATAAAATAGATAGCTGACATGTGCACGTGGGTGCGTGTAATATTGTATAGTGGCTCATCGTATACTTTTTATACGGGTTACTAACAATAATGAACACACACGGCTCACATAATATTAAAATATAATTTAGTTTTTACTAGTTGATATTTAAATTTATTTACCAAGTGGTTTTTTACGGTTAAATTTAAAATTTTATCAAGAAACGGTTTTGAATACTTAAGCCAAAAAATGTTGAAAAAATAAAAACAGGCAAATATAATTTAATCTTTAAATTATATTATTATATTATAGTTTTCTTAAATTGTTTAAAGCTGTTTTATCTAAGCAACATGTAGTCGTGTAATTATAAATTTTATAAAAGCCGGTTTTTTAAACGTCGATTTAAATTGTAATTTACTACATAACCACTACATTGATAACTATTTCAAAAAGTTAGAAGTAGTGTAGAGCTGGTATCCTAATATGAAAAATAATAAAATGGTTTTAAATTGAGAAGCGATTACCCTCAAAATTAGGAAGCTCTATTTAACATAGTATTGTTAACCTCTTATATTTATATTTCAATGAACCGTTTATCAATATAGATGTAATTAAAAACACCACTCAATACCGGTTACCGATTCTCAATATATGTATATATATATATTTTTTTTTTAAGCGGTTTTAAGCCCTGCTTATACCAATATATAAAAATTTGCTCTCCGTATTCTAGGCCAAATCTTTCCACTATAGTACTACAGAACACAACAGGCCTACCCAAATATTTTAAGCTGCACACACCGCAGTAAAAAAAAAAAAAAAAAGGAACCTAAATATTTTATTAAATAAATCGTAAAACTAATATGTAGGTAATGTTGTAATGACAAAACTATGAATAAAACGCGTTTTTTACATCCAATATTTATTAGTTTAATATAATATTGGTATCCGTGTTTAGGAAAACTTATAATATTTCATACTCTATGAAAACCAATTTTTATTTTGATTCATAAAAGTGAATGCATAAATAAATAAATTAGCGTGTATTGGAAGATTGCGTGTAGTAGGCGGTATGATATCACACGTCATTTTCAAACGGCTCTACCGAACGAAGGAAACAAAGTAAAGAAAAACTGTTTTCACCTAAATTAATTATTTAATAAATAATCTAAATCCCAAAACATCTTTTAGTGAACAAAAATGAATGAACAATCGTGTCACTTATAGAATTGTCTAACTGTTAAGATAACGTGCGTTGCTTTAAAATTAAAATAATTATCGGAAGAACGTTTGCACCGCTTGGATCGTATCTAGCGAATTTTAATTATTAAAATATTGGCAGTATTAATGCGCCGTTGGCCGGCCATTGATTACTGTTCCCCGTCCTCTCCAGTCCGCTATCTTAATTGTTTTCTCTACCTTCTTAATTATTATTGTACCTATTGTATTCTTGTTACTATATCTTTATTTTGTTGTTCGTTTATTATTATTATTATTATTAATGAATTGTGATTTATCGTTAGTCGTAAAATATCGTTCGATTGAATCCGTCGACGCGATAAACATGATAAACATACGTACATCTTTTCTCGCGTTCACCATCGAGCAACATGCTTTAATATATTTTCATCGTTCGTCATACCAATCGATTATTTTTTGTGATTCTTTTCGTTGTTGTTTTTTTTTTCTCGCTATGTAGCCTTGTAAAAAAAATGCTCCACTTGTGTGATTATTCATACAATATTTATTAGAATAAAAAAATACATATTTATCCTACAAACAACTACGTGTTACATTTTCTCTATTTATCCTGGATGTTTCTCAAAACAAGTGCGAATAAAATAAACATGGTCTGTTGTGTTGGCTGGAATCTAGTCAAACTCCATCGTTCCGGTAAATAAGACTGGTTTCATTTAATTATCGGCTGTGCGAATTCGAGTTTGATCACTCCAAAATGGTCCTTTCAATGATAGTATGGCTGTGAGTGCCTACATACTTACGAGTATATACGGTTATGTACGGAATTATTTAGGCTGACGGTATTTTCGGTATACCGATATTTGGAAATTTTTGTATCAAACGGTATACCGTAAAAACCCGTTATTTACGGTATACCAAAAACCGGTCTTTACGATATACCGAAAAATCGTTCTTTACTGTATACCGAAAACCGCGTTTAACGGTATACCGAAAAAACGTGTAGGTTTATAGGTTTTTAGGTTTATATACCTATTTATAGTAATCTAAAATCGGGTTTTTACTAATGGACCACTACGATCCATATGAACTTTATTTTTGTATAACGATAAACATAAACATAATATCTTGTTAACCACCTACGACCTCATGGCTAGTGAATAGTGCATGTGCCGTGAGTTCGTTACCAGATTACCTACGTTTTCTATCATTTTCTACAGTTTTTATGTTTTATCTCGTCCGTCTTCAAAGTGAAAATGATTAGAACGGTATGTATAACTTTTATGAATGGTAATTACTTTTTATTTCCAAATTAATCCAAATTAAATTGATTAACACATATTCTTTGGCTTAAATCAACATTTCAATGTGTTATTTGAGTATGTTGTCTTTACTCGTATACTTATTATTATTATTTATTTCTTCAAATAGGTACTTTATTATTTTCTAGAAATGCCCAAGCAATCAAAAACTTGGAATTACTTTAACAAATTTCATAAATTTAAAGGCATGTGCAACAAATGTAAAAAACGATTTGAAGCCAAAGGAGGGAACACGAGTAATTTAATTTCCCATTTGAGGACTCACCATCCAAACATTCATTTGGAGTCTAAAAACTTGAAAGCTTTAATTGAAAAATATGTATTAAATAATTTTATTTAAATTAAAGGGTATAAAGTGAGAGATACTGCCATACATAAGTGACACTACCTTTTGTTTCAAAAGTGTTCCACTATTTACATTTTGTCCCAAGAAACATTTACTCCAATAATCAATAATTGATTTAACAATAGTTACATTTCTAATGGTTTTTGTTCCAAAGTACATTTTTTTAACCATATTTAATTCCTATGGTTTCTTATTCCACGTTCCAAATCGCATTTGTTCCAATGTATTTATGTTCTATTCAATAAACATTTTAATGAAAATAACAAAATAATATTAATAAAAGATAAGTAGGTAGGTAGGTACCTACTTAATATATTATATAGGAGTAGGTATATATTAGGTACTTATTAATTTAAATTAGTAATTATTTATATATTTGAGTAGGTACCTATTATGACACTATTAGTTATAATATTTTGCATTATTAATAGTGTCAAAACTAATAAGTAACTAATTAAATAAAGGAATAAATATAAGTAATATATATATATTAGGGTGGCACTTATTTATATATGTGATTTTTTTTTTTCATATATCATCATTTATTTTTATTCCATTTGGTGTAAAAATGCTTAATTGAAAGTTTGGTACAAATCAATTAACATTTAAAGATCCCTCATGGCCATTTGATTTTAAATTTATAATACGCAAAAATTACTAAGCGTATTGCTATTTTTAGCACTATCAATAGATATAGGTAACAGTCATTATTTTTTTTTCGATTAAGTGGTGCTTGTGTGTTACTAGAAAAAAAAATTGAACGAAATTTATTAAAATTGGCATGTATCATATTTTTGAAATTGTTGTTGATAAAGTATTTGATCATTTAATGGGACCATCAAATGGACCCGATATTGCCTTATTTAAAACATTTTCAAATTTCTGGCCTAACATAATTCAAGATTCGCTTGAAAATGGTTTAATGAATACAAACTTTATAACTCCAGAACTTAAACTTATAAGAACTGATTTAGTTAAATTTATCATTAATCAGTTAACTCAGTTTCAACCTCTTGACGATTATAAAGAATTGTTACAATTGAGTTTATTTTATCTTGGAGAAGAACTTCCAGAAAATAAAAGTTTTCGAAAACCTGGTGCTTGTCATCGAGCTAGATGGTTGGCTAAGATAATTTATTGTATAAAAATGTTTTTATTTCGGTCACAATTTGAACTAAACGAAACAGAGCTAATAAACTTGGAACATTTTACTCTGTTCATAATGAGAGTAGGTATATTTAAAAGTATGGTATACTTCTAATGATGCTTCAGGTGCACCGTTAAATGATTTAAATTTCCTGAAAGATCTAATTACATACAAAAGTTCAAGTAATGGTATCTACAAATTAGCATTAAAAGTGTTTTCTGGAAATTTGTTGTATCTTAATGATACATTAATTGGATTAGCATTTTTTGACTCTCGAGTTTCAGATAATATTAAAGTACATATGGTTACAGCTTTAAATAAAATTGGGTCTGATTATCCTGAACAATGAATACAACTCCCAGAAAATCGGGTTCTAAATAGTGAATTGCACGAATTTGTAACAAATAATACTTATAAACTATTTACGGCTCTTGACATTAAAACTGACTTTTTAACTACGCATCCAAGTACTTGGATAATTAATATCAAATATATTGATGGCAATGAAAAAATAAAAACTTAAAGTGGTTAATGACGTGGCAGAAAGAGGTATAGCATTGATGACATCTTTCAATGAAACTCTAATTAATCAAGAAGATCAACAACAATACCTTCTTCAAGTCATCGAAAAACACAGACAAGATTTTCCGGACTCCAATATATCGACTATTACAAATATGACTAATTTATAAACATATGATGTATTTTTACTTATGAACAAACCTTGTAATATTTTAGCTAATTTGTATACGTGTTTTAGTAATAGTTATTATAGTTACAAATAAGTATAAATAATTAAATTTGATATTTCCAATACAATTATAGTTTTTTTTTATTACATATTTCATGTACTAATATTTTCAAGTTCATTCAGCTACCACTAAATAATTATGAAATTACTTTAAATTTTCACAATATTATTTTTAAGGCAAATAAAACAAATTTAATGCATGAGAAAATGAAAAAACCAAAAAAAAATTTTGAGTACCACCCTAATATATATAAGTAATAAATAAGTTTATTGTATAAACTATAAAATAGTAGTGTTGGCCCTAGGTGGCTTAGATTATTTAACTAGTTTGTATAATATGTCTCATACTTTTACCCTAAACGCCCAATTGTTGTCCTAATGGCTAGTCTCAAGATTTCAGGACAGAGTTGACAAAACAATTCAAAATTTTATAAATCTTGTAAACAATTATTACATACTATGGGTTGTTTCTCATTACAATGTTTTTAATAAAAAAAAATCAAAATAATTATATACAATTCTAGGATGATAAAAACAAGTACATTTAGATGTACTTAGCAATATTGAGCAAAATGAACAGATTTTTAATTTTACGTATAATCTATTACAATATACCTAATATAACAACTGTTGTTTTTATTTGAATATTTGAAAATAAATTCTTGGTGGGAAAATATTCTAGGTATAAAAAAAAATGGGGGAAGAATATCCTACCGTATCAGGCGGGAGAATGTCCTAGATTTATCAATTCAATTTACAATAACCAATTATTATCCAAACATATTTATCGGTTATTTAAATCTGTTCCCTCAAAATGAAATTACCCAAAACATTTTTCAAATTGTGGGTATACAATACTTTTTTATTTAACTAATGAAAATAAATGCTGCTCCTTGTTTAAATAAAGTTCGTACATTCCAAGTACCACAAAATAAATCCGATTTCCAGTTTCCAGTCTTTTTTCCAAATAATCTATCCCAAGGCTTGGTGTTAGAGTCCTAAACAAAACATGTTTTACTAGGCAGGGTTGTTAACCCTGCGCTAAACCCCCAACCTGGAGGACCAGACTACCCCAACCACTTAAGGTCAGAGTAGGGCTTAATTGTAACAGAAAAAAATCACCAAGGAAGTAGCCGCGAGAATCCAAGCGGGAAATAGGATTTATTATGGTTTAGAGAAACTATTAAGTTCTAGATCATTATCAAGAGAGATAAAGAGACGTATGTATATTAGTCTAATACAATCAGTGATATTGTAAGGATCGGAAACCTGGGCACTAAGGAAATCAGATGAGAATAAGTTCTTAATACTAGAAAGGAAAATATTACGAAAGATCTTTGGTCCAATAAAAGATAACATCACAGGAGAGTGGAGAAGAAGGAAAAATATAGAGCTACAAGAAATTTTTAATGAAAATAACATAGCAGAGACGATCAAGAAAAGAAGGTTACGTTGGGCAGGACATGCAATGAGAAGCCAGAACTCTCTACTAAGAATGGTTTTAGAACAGAATCCAGTAGGAAAAAGGCCCTTGGGAAGACCAAAATTGAGATGGGAAGATTAAATTAAGAGAGATATAGAAGACTTAGGAGGCGGTACAAACTGGAAGGATTTGGCGATTAATAGAGATGGATGGAGAATTGGTTGTGAGACGGGATGGTCCTAGCGGCCGATTAACCCAAGAAGAAGAAGAAGAAAAATGAAAAAAAAAATGTCAGAACAGCTGTATGCTATAGTGCTCAATTCGATTAAGCCTGATAACAAACTGTGGAGGCAATCCGAAGCATTACAAATTTTACAACAAAATCCTACCTTGTCACTTGAATTTGAACTGCTTACCTTCAGGAAATCTAGTACACCCGTTACTCTCTCAGTCACAACTAAATACTAATTGGATTTCGGGTAAGTATTATCCGTTTCCGATCACACTACTTGAATGTACCTATATTAGAAATATTGCAAATGTCTATCTCATAGTTATTTACTATTATTTTTTATTGTAGTTTGAACATTTTACTATCATATAACCAAAACTTATGTAGTTTCTTATTTATTTTACATACCTATATGGATATATTTTCTATTATTTTCACTTGAAAAATATTTTAATTGTATTTTTTTACGAGTGTAGATCGTCCAGTTTCTAATACCCATGTCCTATACACGGACTAAAATATATAATATAATGGTATGATAAGGGAATTTTCGATTCCGTACAAACGGGATGTGGAGTACGTACGACCCTCACCAATCGATAAAATGGTAAAATTGACAATAATATAACGGGGAAAAAATTGAAATAAAAGTGAATATAAATTGATTTTTGGAGTAAGTTTTTTTTTAAATTTTACAAATTAACTAGTAAATTACATAAGAAATGTACTTCAATACAATCGAGTGATTAAAAACGATATGATAATGATCCAGTTGATAGTATTGGTGGGGTAGATTGTGTAGGGGTTAAGGGGACTATAATCCATTAAAATTTGACTCAAACCACTTCAAAAAAAAATTGATGCACTGTATTTTATATATATACAAAATTGACATACTTTTTGGAAAGGCTTTAATCAATTCTGGGGGGGGGGGCGGGTTAAACTCCATTGACCCATCTACAAATTTACATTCATTAATCTTTTTACTAGGTTTTATAGGAAAAAAATAACTTAATAAATATTGTTTAGACACATCTTTTGACACATATTAAAACTGGACTGTATTCAAGACTGTATTTAACACAAATAAATAAAAACACATTTTACATTTTAATATAATATAAAACATAAAAGAAAAAAAATCTTTTTGCGTGCTACCTTGCATGACATAATGAAAATACAAAACATAACTACAGTTACTCAAAAACTACAGTGTTGACAAATCCCCAAACATATATTATAAATTATAATATATATATATAATTAAAAAAAAATATATATATATACTGTTATAAATTCATATTCATATTAAAAAAGTAATCGGATATCGGAAATACTTAATAATCTTCCACTTCATGGTCTAAAAACACAAAGAATATGGAACGCTTCAAAAGCCTTAAGATACCCGAAGACGGTATTATTTTATATGCAAAAATAAGCCTTATAAGAAAAACGCTCATGTCTCATAGAATGGACTATTCTATGATTTAATTTTGTTTTATTTACGTAATACAATTCGGATTGTAATGTTTCACGTCACACGAAAACATTTTAAATACGTTTCAGGAACCAATTTTTATATAGTAGAGCTGTTAAATAAAAATATAATATTCAAAAGTCCAATTTCACGAACCCGGAAAATGATAGACTTATGAATTTGTAGTTTTTTGTTAAATTAGTGATAAAAATTTATATTTTAGATTTTGATCGAAGCGAGGAATGTATTGGTTTTTATGTCATAATTAAAATTTCTATAAGAAAAACTACTCCGACCATTACGAGTAGCACTATTTTCTGGTAGCAAATTACATTTAGTTGATACTTTAGAGACGTTATTTTTCGATAAACGCGTAACAAAAAACTATCAAAAATTACCATAAAAATGGTACATTCAAAATTAAAATTAAAATTAAATTACGTCCACTCTATATTGGTTGAACAATAATACCGGTATATACAAAAATACATTTGAAACATTTTTACTACAAAAACAACCAGTGCGACAATATTGTCACCTACTTACATCATCGAAATAGCAGGTTTTCAGGTCATTCATTTTATAATAAAAAATATATATAAGTATACATTTTTTATAGATGTTACATTCATTCTGTAAAGTTATATATTTTACTTTGCATTATAAAATTAGTAATTAATTATATTAAAATGTTCGTCAATCAAAACAACAATGTCATCCAGTCATTAAAAAAAACCATCCACTAGGCGACATTTGTATCGCCTAGTGCAGTAGTTAAAACATACATTATTCTGAGGAGTATTATTTAGTTAATTTATTATACTTTCTTTGTACGATTTTGCGTTTGTGGGAAACGTACGTGATCATTAGTGTTAGTAACCCGTATCAAAAGTATAGAGGATGCCATTACACGCACCCGCGTGCACATGTCAGCTATCTATTTCATAATCACGAAAAATGTATATTTATCACTCAAATAGACGATTTTAATTCCATAAGAACGTCGCAACGAGTACATAAATTTTGATTTTGGAAAAATATTTGAGTTTTAAATAACAGTTACGAGGGAATGATAGAAGCACATTTTAAAAATTGTTCTTTTTTTTAATTAAATATTTATGTTCAAAATTTTGACAATTTTGGAAATTTTTAATAGTTTTATTTATAGTATAAAATATGAAAATGAAAAACTTGTCTCGATCATTAGCATTAAGCAATGAAAAGTCTACATACGTTTAAATAATCGTTATCGAATTATACTCATCATGCCGGACAGTTGGAATTAGAATGAGTAGTTTTTGACCAAAAAAAAATTGGTGAGTAATATTTTTTAATCTATTGTTTACCTACCTATTTTACTAAAATTTTATAGGGGTTTTCTTTTTTTCTTTTTTTTCTTCTATTTTGCATATGTACATGTTGTAATACTATGATAAACGTTGAAAAAAATTAATAAATATTCACTTTTAAAATGTTGATAGAGCTAAGAATGATATTTTTGTAATAATTGTAATATATATTATTTTAATAACTATTTATTACTCAAATAATTGATAAGATTTAGTTCAGTGAAAATTAAAGGTTAAGACCTACAAAATACAAAATAAAATAATACAACAACTTAAAAAAAATAATATATAGCCATTCAATTAAGTATTTATATTTGTATTTAAATACATAGCAAATATCTGTATTTGTTCTTGAATCCCTTTTTTAAAAAAAATATTTGAAATACGTTTTAAATATTTTTTGTAATGTATTTATATCTTCATTTAAATACATTTTTAAAAGTATCTTTTACAAGACTGTTTATCTATGTTTAAGAATACGTTACTTTTCATTTATTGTCGTAAATCGCCACATCCAAATAGGTCAATGTTTCTGCCTACCTTTTAGAAATTTTATCCTTATAATGACATCGTACTCTACAGCAACTTATCATATAGGTTAGTAACTTAAATTACCTATTCATAAGGGGCAATATTATTAATTCTTTTTTTTGTGTAGATTTAGTTCTACTGGTCCTTCGTTCTCCACGTACTTTTCGGCGCGTACACTAGTGGTTATATAACTAAATAATAAAAGCTATAAATTCACTCCTTTATTCAGAAATGTGTATATGTGTATGTGAATAAAAAAATTATAAATAGACGGAAAGAAAAATTTCTGAGAGAAGTAATACATTAAGTTGAGTAGAATTTAGATATGGTAGATTTAATATGAGAAGAAGTGTGGAGTGCGGTTAGAAAAATGAGTTTTAGTCGCTGGTAATCGGCAGTTGCATGAAACATAATGACGTATAGTATAATTCACGATTATAAATCAGAAATGGTATTCACGCTACATCGATCAATTGCAACTATCGACCATTAGTGATTACGTTAAACGTGATCACTAAATACTATATAAAGTGCTATAAAACGGGAAAATTTACTATTACACAATTTGCCACTGAAAATACGTGCCAGTGAGCAATAACAATATAATCATTGTTGGTACTTGCAAATTTCTTTAGGAAAATCAAAAATATTTTTTTAATTTCAAGTTTTCATAAGTAGGACGTTATGTCCGATAAATATTTTTTTTGAATATTGTTATTAATTTTGTCTTGTATATTAAATGGTTGTGATAAAATATTCTTTCCTACTTCCTCGACTATTTTAACATTTCTAATTATTATTTTGTTGCAAGTATTTTTTATTGTAAATTGTCCATTTATTTTAGAAAATATATTATGCTGATTTACTTGCTAATGAAGTGAAATTACATCTGCACATTAATTCTATCTTTGACTGTCGATTTTCGCAAGACGACTTCTCCGATTGGTTGCTTGGGGAAAAACCATAGGTCTTTCTTTGAACATCCCTAAATGAGCTGTGTTCACTTTTACTCGCTCACATTTGCCATTAAATTTTTCTTATCATATTAATAACATACATATCATGCTCGGTGGATACTCAATTCACGACCTTAGATTAACTTTCACTCGTAATCTCTCCCCCGTCCAACACGTCCAATTAATATGTTGTCAAGCTCTTAGATTTCATTATTTGAACATCTCATAATTTCCAGTTGACGCTACCCCTCAAGTTACTTTACTACGCACTTGTGCGAAATCTCCAATATAGATGCGTCCTCTGGTATCTCTCTAATACCCATACAAGTGCCATGTATGAAAGGATCCCGAGACGCTTCTTACGTACGCTTGCTGTGAGACTAAACATCCATTACTCTCCCCATGATTATTTTCCATTCTAAGATTTCCTTAATATCCTCAGTCTTTCTGACCTCAGACATGCGTACAAAATATATTTCTTCTCAAAAATCCTTATAGGCGAAATGGATTTTCCTAGTCTCCTATCACAAATTACCTTAAAATTTCCCTTCCGCTTTACTCATTCATTGGCCCCTTTTCATATTTCCTTCTCTCAAAACTTCTTTGGTAACTCCCTAATTATATAGCTTATGCGTATTTTTAATCATGACCCTTCTTATACTCAAAAATTCAGTTTTCAGTCATTTTCAGCCAGTTAGGTGTCATTTAAGTTTTAGTCTTTAACAAATTAAAAATACAATTTTTTCTTCCGTTAATGTTTTATTAGTATTATTGTTATGAAAAAGTATAATAATTAATATAGAAAAAAAAGAGATAACAAAGAAATTGAAAGTTCAAAACCTCTAAGTTCAAGCTGGACTTAAAGTTCGAACATCGAGGTAACGGATGATGTTAACATATATTAGAGCGAAACTTATGTATGCCATTCCAGCTTGGGGTGCCCAAATCTCGGACTCCAATTAGGCAAAAATTAAAGATGTGCAGAACATCTCTCTTCGCACAATAATAAGCATTCCTTGGTACATTCAAAACACCACTTTACATTCCTCCATAAATACTCAACCAATCAAAGAAGCGACTAAAACGACTATGAATAATATTATGGAAAAAATTTAATAAATCTCCAGTCACTCCCAAACACCAGGTCCTCCAGATTAACACAGACCTCGATTCCTAGCAATACTAGACTAAAATCGAAACACAAGTCCAGCAACTCACCTCATGCAGCAAGATAACCTCGAGGCTCGAGGCTCTAGTCCTTCAATCCATACAATGTAATGCAATGATATAACATTATTAACATTATTAACATTACCCCGCAAAATATAACTTGCATCATGCTCCGAAAATCTTCGATTTGGCACTGCCTACATGAATATGCTCGTATATGAGTACTATTTTACGAAGAGTTGTTCGATTACAATTTATCGTATAGTTCATTGCCATTGTATCCTGTGTCCATATATATGCATGCATATGCGTAAACTAGAAGGTATGTAAACTGGAGGGACGCTGTCCCGTTTGCTAAAATTGAAAAGGACATGCCCCCTTTGATATTTTTAAAATTTTTATTATTTTGTATACATTCGTGATTTGTAGAAATTTTATGATATTGAATCTGTAAACTATTGTTTGAAATATCTAACTGAAAATTAATTTTTAACAAAGTTGGTAGTATTATTTTCTAATTTATACCTAATAGTTTTTAATTAATTAATTTTTTCCCAATTTTATTATGAACCAAGTACCGAAAATTCGTAAAAAATTTAAAATTTGATTACGTCAATATTAATTATTATGTTACAGTAAATATTTGGTGCACATTTTATGTCTCCTGGCATTAATTTTTTTCTATTTATAACAATAATTTTTAGTAGGTAGATATAGTTTTCACTTACTCTTTGGTATATAATATATATCCTTTAAATTTCCTCTACACTATTGTAAAATCTAAAAGTTTCTCTTTCCATTCCATGTCTAGAAATGGCTAATGTATTTATAATTCTTATAAGTTAAAAATTTCATTTATTTTTATTAAGTTATTTTTGTAATTTATTTTACAGTCTTTTAAGTTTGTTATTTTTACCTCCTAATTTAAAAATTGTTTATTTATATATTTACTATACAGTTACAGTATTCACTATACACACATTTTATATTTGTATACAATTTCAAGATTTTTTTTTTTTACAAATTATATAACGTTTATTATATTATATATTATGATCATAGAGATAATGCAAAATTAAGATACATTTTCAAGTTATACATTATCAGATTTTTTTTTTTTTGAAGAGTTAAATAAAAATAAATCCTTTTGTTCCCCGTAATATAGTTAATACCTGTTCTAGGACTTAGGCCTTTCTTGTGTATTGGAGGATCACGTAGTTGCTCGTATAATATACATATATTATCAATACACCGACGATATAACCTAACACAATCCCTCCTCCTCATCAATCTTATATAATCTATATACCTTCTATCACCTTAAACCCCCCTCTAACACTTCTCAACGATTTTTATTTTATTGATAAAATAAATAGTTTGAAAGTATTTTATTTATTGATATTATTGTATTAAAAGATGTCAATTTTTTTTTACTATTTACTGACTGAACTTAATTTTTCCGACTGCTTTCTGAAGTTAAGAGGGGTGAGACACCCCTTAACTCCCCTCTCTTCGGAATGGCCTTGATCATGAAAAAAATTGACAGTCGAGATTGCAACACAACAATCCGCAATGAATTTTATTAAATTTTACTTAGATTATTTTGTAATTGTTTGTGATTTTTACAAAGTTTCAATTAAATGAAATATTCATTACAACTCTGTTATTTTTTAAACGTAAAATATCATCATTCTAGTTACCTCGATGTTCGAACTTTAAGTCCGGCTTGAACTTAGAGGCTTTGCACTTTCAATTTCTGTGGCATCTCTTTATGCACGCAACAAATTAATAAATGCGGTACTGAAAATTTAACATGAAATTAAGGTTATTAGTATATTTATAAAATATAAATATGTTTTACTGCACATAATATATTTTAATTTATGTATTGACCATGATTATGTTAAATAATTATTATTATATATTCGTATCTGCGATCATCTCCCATTCCATGTGACGGACGTCCGTTATTTATATTATGAGTTAAAATTTAAACAAACTAATTTGTATAATTTAGTACACTCTACTTGCGTTTTTTTTTTAATAAGTACTCAATTTTATTTATAAACCATTTTATTTTCAAAAAAATTATACTCTGAGTAATGTACTATATTTCATTAATAAAAATGAACTTTACAAAACTGATTTACAACTATTTAAATATAATTTTTATATTTACTCTGCTAATTGTAAGTAATCACCTAAAAAAAATGTATTAATAAAATAATATTAAAAATTGAACTTTTGAAATGTAAAGCTGGACTCATTTACAATCTTTCAAATGCTTAAACGTGAAGTACGTTTTACCAAGTATGAAGTACTTAGCTCAAACCAATCGATTTTAACGGTTTCTGAATCAACATTTAAACAGTTTAAAAATAATAAACAAATGCTTTTTTTTCATGGTTATGTACATAAACAAATTAATGAGTTTTATGTAAGTATAATATTAAATATAACTGGGTACCTATATATATATTATAATATGTTATATATATATATATATGTAGTTGATTCTCGATAATTTAAGTCTTCGACAATTCGATGTAAATCCTCGTTCCCTTGAAAATCTCTCAGTTATTCGAAATTAAATATACTTGGTAATTCGGAGTAAAATTTTAAAAACTTAAAGCTCTTAACATGCGACAATTTGAAGTTTCATCTGCTCCTCATTCGGCAATTCGATGTGTATTTACTGAACATACTTTTTATAATCTTATAGTTTATAATAATAATTCATAATTATATTATATAATTTTTAATTTTTGTATTACCTACATATTTAAATTCATATTATTAAATTTACTTACATTTTTCATCTCTCAGTAATTCAATTTTTTTTCCCTCTCAATACTTCAATCACTTAGAAATGCATACACTTAGTAATTCGACATTTTTCATAAGTCCCACCAAATTAGATTTATCGAGAGTTGACTGTAACGTATCTATATGTAAATAATAAATTATATAAAATGAAAATGATTCCCATTTTAGGTATCTTTTATTATTAATAAATGTAAGGAACATTTTATTGATTGTGTTAATGTTATATCATATGATGTTTATGACATGTGTTCAAAATTACCTGTCATAATGCAGTTTCATACATCACAAGTTAAAAAAAATCAGCTGGTTTCTTGCCCAATATTTGTAAGTGTGTATATGAATTTAATAATTATAGTCAAAAATTCATACCTGATTTGTACGACTATTACAATTAATTGATTGATTTATCCTTCCTAAAAATGATTAATCTTATTTGAATCGGCATTTTATCTATATTATTAAAAATTGACGCACATAGGTATATATTTTATTATTAAAAAATTAAAAAAAGATTTTATTTTAATTTCACTAAATATTGAAAAGACCTACAATAGTAGACTGTGTTCAAATAAATGGATAGCTAATATCTCGCTGGTAGCATCTGACCTCTGGTGCAAGCCGGTCATTTTTTTTTCAATTACTAACCCTGTCCAAAAATTTGATAGCTATGTTTCTTATAGTTACTAAGAACCATCTTTGACTCATCTTATATGTGAAGGTGCAAATCTGAGTAGGCTGAGCATGTTAAAGTTTGGAAAAAAAGAGAATGTAAAACTGTTAATTTTATTTAAAAGACCTACAACTTCAAGTTCTTCCCTCTCTGAAAAAATGTTAATTGTATGGCAATAATATTATGATAATTGTTCAATAATTAGAAACTACTTCAGTAATAGAATATGTAACATGGATATAAATACCTACATTTTTTTTAAATTTTAGAACACTAAATTTAAAATTTCACAATGGTCTTCAATAGGTGTATTTCTTATAATATTGTAAATCAAAACAATGTCTCAATATTAGGCAAATAGCATAGACCATTGGAAATATAAATAGAGCGATAATGTAAAAGTTACATATGTTATGTTAAATCGCAGTTCAAATGTAGTTTAAAATTCACGTAGTTATATCCTTACTTTAAGCAAAACCCCGGTTGGTTTGATTTTAAACCAACTAAAATTATATTAAAATTAAAATTGCGTTTTTCCCATTCTTTTACAATTTGTATGATGATAAATAGTCAATATCAATAGAATAATAATTATAATTGGTCATACAAAACTGACAGATTTGTATCTAATTACACAAGAACAAACCCAAATGTGATATTGCAATATAATATAGGTACTAATATGAACTATAACATGCTATTCATTGAGGTATTTAGACAATTAATTTTATTTATCTCAGACTTCATATTATTAAAAATATCCTATAATCTATATTCTGTAATGTTTAAATAAATATATAATTGCAAAAACGTATAAGGTATCTACAATTAATTTTAATTGCTACCTACTGGAATCGTTGGTTTTAATTTATTTTGAATTACGATTATAGGGCGAATACTACTACCCAAACGTTTCATTAGATGCGGATAAATTTGGATCAACCTTTAGTTTACCGACAGAAAAATATTGGGAATATTATTGGCAATTCAAAATGATCATTTACAATGAAGATAAATTTAAATTCGCATCTGTGAGTTCAGATTTTTACTTCATACAGTTTCGAAGCCGTAAACTTTAAAATTAACATGACAATATTATTCTTATACCATTGTAGAATGTTATTATACTTGGAAATGTTAAGCGAGTTGCTTTTATTTTCTTCTGTTTTATATTATTTTTCCTTCTATAGATTAAGATGTTATACCACAATCCACAGATACCTTGAATGTTAAGTATAATGAAGATAATTTATTAAAATAACATAAAATACTATTAAAAATTTAATAACCAAATTTTTAAAATATTATTGAATAGTAGTTATAGTTAGAATTTACAGTAACGAAAATCAATTATAAATTGTTATTAATAATAATAAAAAAGAATACATAACAGATCAAAGAGATATAATTTTATAATACATTTTGCCAATACAATATCATACAATTTTTTAAAGTGCATTGATCCACGGATATGCCATGATACGCAATAGTGATAAAAACACACGTTTTCATTGCGCGAAACTAAATACTTGTTTATAAAATATTTTATAAACAAGATAATATGATTATCGATATCTTGTATACTTAATAGAATTTCAATGAATTCGTCACGTATTTGTAATTTTTAGATTATGAACAAAAAAGTGAAACACTTTTTGCCCAGAAAACTTGATTCAATCGTTACAAATATATCCTCATTAGGAACATATTTTATATCTTATATAATATTATACATTGTACTATATACATAACACTATGGTCCACCGAAAATTGGTATAACTATTAAAGAGGGAGCCAGATAATTAGTTATTTAATTCATTTAAATTTATTTAAATACAATATTTATTTATTTATTTATTTAATTATTTTAGAAATCGGAATATCTTAATTACCATAATGGTATACTTTGCCTTTTTCTATGACTGTACAAGTCTATAACAACTATATAGGTTAATTAACATTATGTTTAACGATTAAATATTATATAAGAATTAAAATAATACTTAATTTTGAATATAATGTGTGTGTGTGTGTGTGTGTGTATGTGTACAGTAGCGTACACAGGATTTTTCAATGAGGAGGGGGTCTTGAAAATAAATAATAATCAATAGACACAAGATTAGACGTGAAAGAATAAAAAAGGTGTTTTTTAGCGTTATAATAGAATACTGTTAAAAATATATATTACAATGTATATGCTTTATATAGTATACATAGGGGTACCTACTGAAAAAGAATCAACAAATATTAATTTTGAAAACTTAAATACCAAAACTTAATTTTTTGTAGATAGAAATTTTTTTTAAACAATAATAATTGGGGAAATAGAATTTGCAGATGACTTAAAAAATTAATAATAATGCCCTAAAATTATAATAACTATCTTCTTGTTTTACTATGATATTAAATGGTTTTATATTTTTCTTTGAGCAATTTATCGACCAGAAGACTTGATGTCATGATCGAATTTTTTAAAGCGTACCCATTTTTTGGTATACAATTTTGTCAGCATGGTATTTTGAAGAGGTAATTTATTGGCTTTTTAAAAAACGCATCAGAAAAAACCATCGAAAAATAATAAAAATATGGGTTAAATAATAGTTATTTGATCATAAATCTGAAAATGTTGGTATGCTTTACACGCGTTTTTAGTCCATACAGCTTTGCTCACTCGGACAGTTTAATTTAAAAATATCTCCTGATTTACTGTGAGACACCAGGTCAGATAGGTACCAGGTTAAATTAAATATAGTTTAAGTATCCATTATCAGTTTCAAATCTAGATAAACGAGCTGAGAGATGGCATCATGGTCCCACAGCTTGCTGCAGCCAGTTCTCTTCGCAAAGGAATGTCACTAATTAAATTGAAAATATCCTCCAATTTGCTGTGAAAAACCACATTGCATAAGTAAAAGGACAATGTTGATTCAGAGGGGAAATATCGCAGCCGGGGGGGGGGACGTCCAAATACTTTACTTACTGTTATAAATGACCAAGTGTAATGAAACATTTCATATATTATATATATTACAAATTTGTATAATATGAATTGATGGAATTTTAAAATTCTTTTGACAATTTATATTATGTGTATACTATACTAATACACTATATTATTGATCCTATAAAAATATATTTTGGATTATACTTGTACGTTTTTTTTCTAATTGATCTTCAAAATATTAGAAATTTTTTTTCCGCACCCTATATTCATATTTAACGACCTAAAGTCGTCATTTATATAGAATAGTCGTCAATGAATAGGACGAATTATTTTATATGATATGAATATTATTCGTTTTTTGTTCTCGATGAACATTAATATGTTTTACTTGATTTTATTTTATACACATATAAAAAAAAAAGAAATAAACTAAAGTATACTTTTTTATTATAAAGTAAAATATATTGAATGAACAAAAGTTTCGTTAGAATAAATTAAAATTCGTATCATCAAACATCTTTCATTCAATTCAATTAACGTCCGGTTTATAACAAGAATTATATTATGAAATAATATATTATATTTTAATATGGCATACTTGTTCAGTTTTAATATTAAATTTTATTCATACAATATTTTTTATTAAATTAATATTTATATCATCATTGAAAATGAAATGTACCAATTTGATCTACAATTATTTGATTATCATTTTTGTATTTATTCTTTACATTGTGAGTAATCCTTAACGGGTTCTAAGTTTTTCGTTAATTCAATAAAATAAAATGTATTTTAAAACTACACTTCCAAAATGTGTAACAGGAGGATTAATTTACCATCCACGAATTGCGAAGACGTGAAGTGCGTTATTCCATGTTCAATGTTCTTAGTTCAAACATACCGATTGTGACGTTTGCTAATTCCACATTAAAACAGTATTACGATAAACAAATGCTATATTTTCACACTATTGTACATAAACCACTCCCTCAATACTACTTATGCAAGTACAATATTATCAGTGATGCAGTCGTAAATAAGTTATTGGCCGGTACACGCTCGATTCAGGCACGTAGCAAAGATTTTTACCATATGTGGTCAAAAATATCCAGAGAAATGTTATTTCTCAAATATCGAAAAAAACGCTCTTTCAAATGGGAAATAAGCGGAAAGGCTTACGCCATTGACTTTTCTAAGGGGTTTTGTATCTATCCTATATTAAGTAAGCCAAGCATGAGGGGAGAATCAGTTACCAAGTTTAAACCCTATACTACCAAAACCCACCAAATCCTTATTTTATTTTGTTCAAATATCACAACTAGATATACATATACTATTTAGGTATACTAGGATTTTTCCAAATTGCGATTTTTATTTCGTCCTATCCTCAAACATGTATTTTTACCAACAATTCTAGTAAGAGTGCATCAATTAGTTGGTAGGTACTTTAGAGAAGTCATTTCTCAATATTATCAATAGTTTTTTTGAACACGTAAGAAAAACTACCGAAAAGGTATGTACAAAAAATTATAAATAAAGGATTTCCCAAATTCGAAAATTATTAATTTTGTAATTCCAAAGATAATGGTCCCAGAGACTTGAAATTTTCGCCAAAAATGCATGTTAAATGAACGTAAATTTATTTTGCTAATTGTGGGCTATATTCGAATTTTAGTAAAAAAAAAGTGGGCCATTATATTATAATACATGACAATTTTAAAATGTATGTAGGTACTTAGCTTTTATGTTAGGCACATTGATGAGGACCAACGGAAGACACCCGGCACTATCTCTCAAGTTAGAGCAGGTGGTGGTAAAATTGAACAGGGTGGTGCCAGGGCAGAACTCCAAACGCCCTCGGCAAAAAAAGCTGAAGCCGGTTGCTGGGAAAACCATTCAAGTGGAGACGGCCGACAAGGTAACGGAGATTAAACAACCGACTAAAGACGAATCAGGTAGCAGAGACAAGGACTTATTTATCAGTAAGACCTGGAAGAAGAGGACTGGAAAAACACAAAAGATTCCGGCAATTTAGGGTCAGCTGCAGTGCAGAAATCTACCAATATGATCGAGGAATCTGCAAACACGAAAGTAGAGATAACTGAAAATGAGTAGACCGAGATGCGGTCGAGGAAGATTTTTACGCCTAACTCGCTTGTCAAATCAACGGATACCATAAACTCTGCTATAGACGCATTGACTATTTTATTCTTCTATTATATATATTTTGTACTATTAAAAGAGAATGTCTCTTTATTTTTTATTAGTTATAAAGAACAAAAAATACTAAATTAACTATTCTCAATCAAAATGTATTTATTAATGTTTAATGAATTATTAAATAATATCATTACGATTTAATGTAACTTTTAGTGTAAATAAATGTAAAAAACATTATATTAATTGTGTTAATGTTGTGTCCTATGAAGTTCTTGATATGTGTTCAGAACTAAAGTTTCTTTTGCATTTGATAATTGATAAAAATAATTGGCTTTCATGTCCTAAATTTAAATGTGTAAATAATATTAATTTTAACCATAATGGATTTATAATATATTTTAAATGATTGAAGCCGGAACATTACTAGTTTTATTCTTTTCAATTCTAGTTATACCGTTTAACTGTTATGTAAATAATCAAAATACATAATATATTAATAAATAAAATAAATGTTTTATTTTTTAATTATATACAGTTGCCTTACTATAGAGTAATTAACAGTAGCGGCTGGTGGGTTTTGAATATGGGAGGGCGATTAAAAATTATTCATTTTTGAAAAGCTTTGAATACATAATAATAATAATGTACTAATTTAAAAGGTATTTATTAAACCAAAATTAATACTATAAGAAAACGAAAATACGTTTTGCAAAAACCAAACATAACAAAATAATAAAACTTTCACGTTGTAGGTATAGGTGGTACTCATATTCTAAGTGTTTATCTTTCATTTCACTAACAGGTCTTCCAAGTTGTTTTATTTCAATTTTCTATTAATATGATACTGAATTTTTATCTACTATACTATAATAATAACAAAAAAGTAAATTAAATAAATAATAAAGAAATATAAAAATGTCACGAATAAAATAAATACACGTTAACTTAATCCGTAGTGTTCCTCAGTCCACTTGCATGTCCTGTGATTATTCGTATCGCTCCGGCAGCCGTATTATTAGTGAATTCCCATTCTATGTTTTTGTGTTTTGATCGGATAATAATGACGGGTGGTTTTCAACGTTACACCAGCGCTTAGCTCGATACTCAATAACCGCACAGATAGGTACCTATTTCGACCAAGTTATTATACCTACATATATTTTTAAACTTCGATTACTTCGTAGTATTTTCATCAATGTTATATAAATTATTGGTATCTGATGCCTATATACGAAATATCAAATATATTTGCTGTGTGGAAAGTTATGCCACAATTTAAAAAGATTGTAAAAATGATTATTTTATATACCAGATATTGAATTTGTATTTTTAACCTTGTCGTCTATATAGTCTGGCATTGTCATTAATGTTCATTGCACAACCGTTATTGAATAGAAAATAATATATGATTAATTTAAAAAACTATTTTTGCATACTCATAATTTACACGATTTCATTGATTTTGCAAAAATAGAAAAAGCTATAATATGGTTCAATAAACATTATGGATAATAGTTTTGTTAGAAAATATTGACATTCGAATCTTCGGGCATCTCTCTTCCTATACTATGAACGTCCTATTCATTAACGAGAGTTAAAACATGAAATAATATATTAATATAAATTATCAGCATCTACATATTATTCATTTCAGTCTGAATACTGAATATTGTAGTTTGAATTCTAAATTTTAGTCATACAATTTCTAAAAAAATATATTATTTATATAAAAATATTCTACATTCATATTTACATTCTATATTCTACACAATATCGGCCATTGAAATGAACTTTACCTGTTTGATCTACACCGATTTATCTAAAATTTTTTTAATTACATTATTTTTTATGGTGAGTTTGATTATACAATATAGATTTACAAATAATTTTTTTGAAATTTAATACAGGAATCGTTATCCATTTTTCAAGTGCTGAAACGTGAAATACGTTATAAAAAGTTCAATATTATTACCCCAAACACTTCAATTTTATCGATTTCTGAGGCATCAATTAAACAATATCAAGATAAACAAATGTTATTTATTAAAGGTTTTTTCCACAAATCGATTGATCAATTTCATGTAAGTGTATAATAAGCATAAAGTAAAAAAAGAACACATAATTGGAAAATACAATTATGTGTTTAATCAATATGTATTTTCGAATCCATATCAATTGATTAATAGGCTAAATAAGTATGATAATGGAGTATAATAAGTAAGAATAAATTAAATATAACTCTATAAACATATTAATTATTAATATATAAATTATTTAATTTTATTAATATATATATATATATATACATACTCGTATATTACATAATTTACATTTTATTAAAATATTATATTATGAAACAAAATATAAATATATAATAATTAATAGCGAATTATAAATAAAAAAATACTACACTTAAGTTTTCATCGGTGCCTAATGCCCATATTGTAATAGTCCGAATAGCCCGATACAATTACCCTACAAAATAATCAATAAGTGGGATCAATGATTCTTAATTATTTAAAAAGTAGGTACACAATTAAAAAAAAAAAACAAAAAAATTAAGGAAAACGGTAAAAAGCACGATTTTGTTAATATCAAATTTGGTTTTTCATTTTAATTCTCTAAATAATGGTCATAAAGTTTCACAATTTTGGGCTATTTATAATCATTTTAAATATTGAAGTTTTTTTGTCATAAAAATGTTAATTAAAATTGTAATATTTGAAAATTGTATGCAATGTGAAAAATACGTCATTCTAACTATATTCAGAAAATCTTAAAACTCGGTATATGCAATTTTTTTTTAATACCCATTTCAATTTTTTCCATCATGTATCTATTACTTTGGTATGATATGTGTTTAAATAACGGGGGAAAAATATGTCTGTAGATTTGAAACTTCACCAAAAAAATCAAAAATCAACCTAAATATGGTATTAAAATATTTTCCTTGATTTTGGGCTAATTATAGTAATTTTATTATTTATCATAAACGTGTAGATTTTAGTTATTACCGACAATAATATGCATGTTATAAATAGCAAATAAATTGCAAATATATAGCAAAATCACACTCCACAGAATTGAAATTTTGGCGTTTAGGTTAAATTTGGAATATATACAACTATTACAAAATTTAAAGAGAAGAATAATTTCGAGTGAACATCGTTGAGTTTTTTGTAAAATATCATTTGACAAAAGTTAAAGCTATTTAAAATATCAAAAACTAAAAATGCCGTAACTTTTTGTAGACAATATTTTATAAAATACTTCAAGAGGTTTATTCGAAATTATTCTTTTCGTTAAATTTAATAATAAGCATTTAAGCTCTAAAGTTAACTCAAATGCCATAATTTTTATTCTGCATTATATAGTTTTAATATATTACCAATTAGATAGACGGAGACACAAAATACGGGTATAGCGTCCTCTTAAAGCTTTCATACTCAATTACATGAATTTTCAATTCTGGAATAGGTACACATATTGAGTTTATAATTAAATGTGTAGGTAATAACTTTGATTTTAATAATAATTAGAACAATATCAAAAATTTGATTTTTCAAATTTCAGTCAACATTCAGTATATATAAATGCAAGGAGCATTATATCGATTGTTTCAATGTTGTGTCTTATAATATTTATAATGTGTGTTCAAAACTACAAGTCCTTACGTATTTTTCTGAATTTTATAATTCAAACGTTCAACTATCTTGTCCTTTATTTGTAAGTAATAATTTGAATATTTTTGTTATATAAATATATAAAAATGCATGATTATTTTGTAGCCTATAGGTTATATACACAATGAATAGGTAATTAAATTTATTTATTATTAAGAAAACACAATCATACTTACAATTGTTGTCTTCAACTAACCAACTAATATGTGAAACTTACGTTTTTACGCATTCTTATTAAAACTTCTTAATTTTTAGTATTTGAGTAAATTTATCTATAGGTAACCAAACTTATTTATAAAAATATTATCGTATTATATAATATAATACTCGATCGTCGCAATTTTCCACGAAATTTTAATTTTGAAAAGAGATGATATCTTTAAAAATAATTCTATTATAATTATTTTTAAATTGTAATAGTTATCATAAATATATTTCGAATATAAATTAAAAAAAAAAATCACGTTCTAATATAGATAATATAGATTTGGTAATAGGTAAATTTACTTTAATATTAGAAATAAATCATTTGTAATGAATATGTCGAACATAAATTTCCTATATTGTCTTTTACTTAAATGAATACAATAAATGTATAGGTACCTTCCACTTAATTGGTATACGCAATTAAAAGGACTCTATACTAGGGTGACCATCATATTCAGAAAATTAAAAAACGGGATATATTTTCCACCCCTCCCCCATCATCATGCATCACTATTCTACTTTTATTATATCGGTTGAAAATAATTTAATAAATCAAAATAACAGGCAACAAAGACAACTTTCTATAGCGGTCAGCGATAAATAAAGAAAAAAAAGAAGTCATAAAAATGCGCCAACTATATTTTGGTTTTTCTATTTCCATTTTCTTGCTAATTTACATTCTCAAGTGGAATTTAAATTAAAAAATGTGAAATAAACAGGACATACATTATACGGGACACAATACTGGAAAAAGGAACAATCCCGTTTTAAACAAGATGTATAGTCACCCTACACTAGGTACACCCATATTTGTTGTCTCTGTTTATCAAATGGGCAATGAAAAAAATTGTAGCGTTTAAATAAAATTTACAGTTTAAACACTTATTACTAAATTTACAGAATTTTTGAGTATTATTGTAAAATCTAGTCTTATCAAAAAATTATCTTCTCTAGTTTATCTAATCAATTTCTAAATAAAAATACATTATATAGAAAGGCCTATAGGTGTCCTCAAAAATATTATTGATGTTATCATTGATTTGAGTAATTAGTGATTTAAGTTTAAATTCAACTTAAAAGCTGCTATTCTGATTTTAAATAGGTAGCGTATTATTTTCATATATTTCCCATTAGATAAACATAGACAGTCCTCTAAATTAATAGTTTTTAAGATAACATTCATAATTATAAATTTTTTTTAACCTTTGAAAATGTTCGATTACAATTTAATGAACAATTACTTATATTTTATAATTCATATAAAAGTATCATGTATAAATAATTTTCTATTAAATATTATATTAAAGATTAAAGATTTAAAACATCGTATTAGCGATTTATTAAACTGATTGTAATTAATTATAAAGTATACTGACGTCACGATTTTTTTCACGAGTTTTATACTTTATAATTAAAATAAAAAAAAATTTACTTGACATTTCATTTCAAAGGGGCTCCACATATAAATATAATACAAATATAATATAATATAAATACATAATATACAATAAATAAAAATAAAATATACTTATATAATAAATACATATAATCTATTTTGCAAATGATATTTTTGTTTTTATGTTTATAGGGCGATATCTATTTTAATAATATTACAGTAGATTCGGATAAATTTGGGGCTGTGTTTGCTTTACCGATAGAAAAATATTGGGAAGTTTATTGGAAATATCAAATTAAAATTCATGCTGTTGATGAATTAGAAATTGCAAATATGAAAATTGAATTTACTTTATACAATTTCGAAGTCGAATACGCAAAGCAAAAAATTAATACATTTTTCTCTCTATATGTTAATATTTAAATCTACAGACTACATATACACATAAATATATGTTGATGAGGACAATTTAAAATATTTATAATTTATCCTATAACGTTAACCATTCTTCTGTTCATCAAAAATTGATAAATTTATATGTGCTATTATTATAATGATTATCGAACACTTTTTTATTATCCATGTATTGTATCTGGTATCAATATCTGTTATTATTGATTACATAACTGCTACGTCATCATACCGACGAACGGTAAAGCAGGGTTTATATGATGATAGTTGACCGTAACAATAGTTATCACGATATTGGAAGTTTTTAAACATGAATGTTGTTACATCTATCATGGTGTAACCAGTGGTGGATTTGGGGAGGGACGCAGGGGGACGGAGCTACTCTTCATTTTTTTCATGTTTAACAGCGTACTCCTTAAAGTATTTATCAGGGAACGCAAGGAACGCAGTGTTTATTTTAATTTTTATTTAACATTTTTAAAAGTTAATATTTTTTTTTTTTTGAAAAAATCGTGAAATTCGAAAATGAATATTTTTTTGTCCTTATCACATAATAAGTTTTAGATAAAAAAAACATGATATAAAATGTTGAATAATTGATCTTATTAAATCATATTGGTATCATATAGGTAATAAATAATCTTCATTATCCGTAAATGGCTAAAGCCTAAAAGAATGGCGAAATTAATGCGACACCGAAAACTTCATTTCGGTTTAATCTACAACAAAAGTGTTAAATTATTTTGAAAGAGGAAAGTTTAAACTATGCTATCTTGAAAATATGTAACCCAACAATGATGTTAAAAGAATTTTGGTTTTTTATATTCTCTTCGTGTTATATAATATTCTAAAATGTTTTTAAAAATGTCTCCTGGTTAAGAAACTATGGATAGGGGGTGTGGGGGACGAAGTCCTCCACGGCTTACTTTTTCTTTAATATGTCCCGGAACGCTGATTTCTCAACTAAGCTCAGAGTCCGTCCTTATTTTTTTTCCAATTCAAACACTGGGTGTAACTATCTCCATAATCATTGTAGTACAAATCTAGTTTTTCAACTTTCTATATTTCATCTAATACTCAAATATCGTAAAAATGATGGTAGTTGTATTAAATGTAGGTACTTGAAAAAATAGTTAGTTTAAGAAGTTGTCAATAAAAAAAATTAGGTGTATTGTACATACAATATATTAATTAAATAATTGGATTTCAAGGATGTAAGGATCAATAATTTATTAACATTTTTTTTAAATAAATTAACATATTTTTAATATTTTACTCAAAAACCTATCTATTATACTATCATGCACTTGCGACAGCTAGAATGATTTAAGCTGAATGTTTGATAATTACCATTATGCTATTTATACGATGATATTTTTATGATAGTAACTTTCACGAAAATAACTATTACGTAAGACTATTATCTTGTAAGCCTCGCCGTCATTTACACGGTGATAGTACTCTCGCGAAAGTTCTATCGTGATAGTGATCTCTATAGTACACGGTGTGTAGTTACCACGGACGTGCATATATCCGGCGCTCGTTGAGATAATGACCAGTCGCTCAGCCAAAACCACTTCCTCTACTGCGCCATAGTTATCATAGTCAGCCAATCCATGTTTGTATACAGCGTGCCAACATATATACTACACACTGTACTCAAATATAGCAATCTGTGATATACATGCACGTATTATTTAGGTTAGCGTTGTATAGTTGTGACTAGATTTTTGAATAACCAATTAGAAGCCAGGCGACGCGAAACGAACGCTAAATCGTCCACCGCCGAGTTATCATCTTAACGTGAGCCGAGTATAGAGGACTGTGAACGAGAACAAAATTCGTGTCGATGAAATGTCCACCTTGGGCCATCTTTATGCACGGCTGTCCTCTATCCACAGGATACATAATCTTTTCACGGAATAAAAGAAAATTAGGTATTATTCTGTGATTATTTCTCAAATTGTAAATCTTGATTTTGCATTGCATTCACATTTCACAGTATTGCATAGAGACGTGTTTCAACTTTAAATTAAAAACATTTTTACTTAAAGTTTAACTTTTCTTCCCTAATAATATGATTTTTAGAAAGTGGTTTTTCTCCAAGACGAATTTCATAAGCAGGGAAACAGCATATTTTTAAATTTAAAACAAAAAACGATCAAAAATCTCACATAAAACGCTTTAATTTTGTAAGCAAATTGAGCAAAACTCATTAACAATGAGTCATTACTCATTGTTTGAGATAAAATATGATTTGTAGTAGTAAAGATAACTTTATTTTTACATCAATACAAAAATAATATATAGAATAATATATTATATATATAATATACAATATATATATATGTCTAATGTATTATTTTTGTATTGATGTAAAAATTAAGTTGTTAAAATAAAAAGCTAGTGATTCAGTTGAACACTAGATGGTGGGAGCACATAAAGGAAGCCCAGTGTGGACATTTGTTGGAGAAATATTTGTGCATTAATGGTTTGGGCGTTTACAGTCCTCAATAATCCGTATGTTCCTTAGGGCCAGGATTATAATCATCGGTTACGTTCCGATCAGTGTTTAATGGTCTGTAAGACGGAATAATTAATATTAAAAACTCCGGTCTATGCTATTATAATATCGGCTGGTTACAAAATGTGTTGAAGCGTTACTCTCACGATAGTGCGATAGTTACTATCATGCCAACTACAGTGGCGGTTCTTGATAAACGCTGAGGAGGGGGCGGCAAAAAGTGTTTTTTTATTTATATTTCATACATACACTTTACTTTTAGGTTTCTAAATATAAGTTTAGACACCTTATATCCCTCTTGTTTTTTTGGCCATTATATTTAAATAATAACTTATACACAATATCAAGATAACAAAGTAAGCAGTATATTAAAGTTAAAAAATATATTTTATTCAAAAGAAATTAGTAGGTACTTAGTAACTATGCATAAATAAATTAAGCATAATAATGTACATGGAGTTAGTGGGTATATTATTAGATAAATAATTTAAAACACATATATAATTAGTATTATTTAATCATACATTTAAGTCAAATATTTTCTCCTATAAATTCACCTAAAAATACATATATTATTATTAATTATATATAACTGCTAACTATTATAATATATAATATACTTACATTATAAAATGAACTTTCTTTTTCTATTCTTTTTTTTTGCAAATATATATGCATTGTTCTATGATACCAGTGGTTTAGACAAAACATTGGAATCATAATTGTTTATTTTAAATAATTTATTATAGACTATAGTCATATATATTAAAATAATGCAACCAATAAAGATTTTAAAAAAAGATCGAGGGGGGGCGATCCACCTATCGCCCCCCCCCTCGTAAAACCGCCACTGGTACTACCTATATATTATTTCAAAGTCCT
>JAIPRL010002936.1:0-52612 GCA_025469235.1 Pemphigus obesinymphae | reverse complement strand
TCGAAAAATGACCTCTTAAAAGTACCAACTAGATGCAATTTGCTACCGGAAACAGGGTATGAGTGTAAAGATCGGAGCACTCCTTCTGGTAGTAAATTTGTTAACAGAGAAAAAAAAAAAAAAAAAAATAAACATCATTGTAAAACCACTAGCTCCCTCGCTACGCTCAGAATCTAAAAAGGCAGATCAGTAGAGGATGGAAGCACTTGGGTAACTAGGTATATTGTATTTTAAAGCAATGATAAATCATTTCTTTTGATAAAACATCTGTATCATCAATATATATATCAACAGTATTACTGTTGGTAATGTATTCAGTATATTTTAACAATATGGTTTCAAACTTATTATTTCTTATTAGTAATTAGTTATTTGCATTTATGTAACTTCAACAAAAACTTAAAACATGTAACACTATGTAACATTCAAAATTAAAAAATCTCCATTATAATAATTAATAATATAATAATAGTCAAGAGTGCTCAATTTTATTTCAATATAGGTTTAACCACTTAGGAGATTTTTTTTCGTAAACGAAGCTCTCATATTCATTTAGAGTACCATTTTTTATGTTAATCTTTTATCACACTGCATGTGATCTTATAAAAATTATTTTAAAAATGTAATATAAATGTCCTATATTAACCCTTTGAACATCGATTATATATTCTCATGCACGCTACAAGTATACTGTCATGATTATACCTACTTTTATCGTATAATAAACGTACTCTATTGAACCCATACGTCCGTAGTAGCTATACATCATAAATATGATGCGCAACACGTGCTGTCATTGATATTTCAATACTGGCCATGACCCATAACAACATGATAATATCATAATAAGTGTTTTATAAATTTTTCAAAAAAATATTACCACTTATGGCTAATACCTGCAGTATGCTAACTACAATTATTATAAAATCGCGCTTAGGTAAATGTTATTATATTTTTTCGAATAAAATAAAATATTGATAAAATAATCGATGAATGTAGAACGGTGTTATGAAATGTATTATGATTATTATTTGTAAATTTGTTTTTCGCACGTATTTTAACTTTTTGTCTTCATTAAACCTGTCTGGAAATTTTTCTTCTTCTTCTTCTTCTTCTCCTTCACCTTCTCTGCCAACTATTTGAGGTCAACCTATCTGGAAACTGTTATAACACTTATATAATTATAACTTATAATATACTAAATATTGGCGAATTAACAATTTAACAATAAAATAATTAAGTCAAGAATATCAATTTAATCAAATTAATAATCATATTTTTTACTCAGCACCTGAGAAAAATGTCAGATGTACAATTAAAGATGATGTGAGTACGTGAAATTATACAGAACTTTATACCTATAATATATTATATAAATATGAAAATTGAACAAATATAATAAAATATTTAATTAACTTCTACAATATACTTATATGCTTATTTGTGAATGGTAAAATTATTAACGTTCATAATCATTTATCTGATGACTTTGATAATAATATTTTCATCAGTGTCATGTTACGAGCTCCACGAGTGCTTAATCGTTTCCGACGTCTAGTATGTTACACTACTACAGAGGTCTTCTTATCAAAAATATTTATAAAACCAGTCATATCACAAACAAGTAACGCGACTAATAGAAAATGATTAAAATCGTGATTGACAGCCAATATACTGGATTTTTATTTACTTACTATAATTTTAAACCAAGACTATAAACTTATGGCATTAATTAATATATGTATGTGGCAAATGTGTACCTTTTTTTAATATAATTAATAATATTAGTTGGTATGAATATTAATTTTAAATTTTGATATCAATTATGAATTACATTCAATAATCTATGATTTATAAATGTGAAATACTAAATTAAAAATGTTCGTTAATCCATATCTATAAGCTTTTTCGTTTTCACCAATGTAAAAACTAATTCTGATGGGTTACATAAAAATAATTTCTTAAAAGTATAACAAATGGTTCATTAAACATTAAACGATTTGTTAGATCACTATAGAGTTTCAAAAATATTTGACTTTTAATTCAAGGAAAATAAATATACATCATCTATGAATTTTTTTTAAAATATATCAATTAATAAAAATGATTATATATATCTAATATGTAATAATAATAATTTACCCAAAATAAATATGTATAGATAGCTTATTGATAATTGATTATCTACTGTTAATACATATTATAATGAATTTTATTAATTTAAAGACCAAATATCAGATAATTAACTACCAAATATTAAAATTTGTAATACAATTTTTTTAATTAATCCTTAAAACTGCTTATAGTCTTTTAAATATTCAAAGATAAGTTTTATGCAACTCAGCATAACGTAGCATAACTAATTTCTTCAGGTATAGCGTAGTTTTTTATCATCATAAGACTATAGCAGCGAATTTAATAGGTACACTAAAAAATCTTAAAATCTAGAAATTTTAAAAAATGAAATAAAAAAAGCAATATTTAAATAGTTCATGAAAGTTAATAAGTTTTAATGAATATTTTAATCAAAATATTTCATTCACATATTGAATTTAAAAATACATAATACATATATAAATAATATATACTTTGTACCTATATATTAAAATTAAATTATAAAAAAAATTTAATTTAATATTTCACATTTATATATAAAATATGTTTAAAAGTTCTAGATTGTTAAAAATGTCATAAAATATAAATTAAACGAACAAAAAACCCAAGAAAACAAACAAATGATCTAAATATTAAAAATTAAAAAAAAAATTTCTAAATCTAAATTGAATACTAATAAAACGGAAATGTAATTCAAATTTTATACTTGTACTTGGAAAATTATGTCTTACAATAAGCAAAATATTATTAAAATAATTTGCTACAAATTCACATCTTTTGAGAATTTAGATATGATTCTGTAATATTTACATATTATGTGCAGTTCACATTATAATTTTTATACATACCAATAGGCTATAATGTATACTTTATAATATCACCATTTATTAAACGTAAATATTTTTTTAGCGAACTACATTATGACAATGGCCACAGTATTAAAAATTTATGAAACGAGAACCTAGATTAATAGATAGATAGAAGTAATCTGTTAGTTATTATATTAATAGTTAGTTGTTACATCGCAATATTTTATTACTAAATGATATAAAATATTATTAGATCAATAAATATATCATTAATATTATCTTGTCAAATTTACCGGAAATTGTCAACTTAATAATATATTATATTTATTATATTTGCACAATTAATTACAATTTCGATACATATATATTATATTATTAAAACAATCATTATTTTAATTCTCTCAATAGTTAAAAATATATAAATAACAAAGTTGTTTTGTCATACCCTTTACTCTATATGTTAATAGATATAAAAAAAAATAAGTAAATGCGTTAATTGAACAAAATGTTTGTCGACAGGAATTTTGTTGATTTAATCATCATAATTATCAATATTACTAAGGTTTTTTTTCTACTATGCTTTTTACACTATGTATTTTGGGTGGGGGTGAAAGAGGAGGGGAAGGTTATAGTGTATTTACAGGGGTTTGTCGTTTGTGGTTTGCACGCACATTAATACAATACGACTGAACGATTTCATGGATATGTTTTTTCCCAACACGCCATTATGCCCGGCAGTCATTTTAACGTCGTCATCCGTGTCTGGTTTTATAAAGGATATTAAAAAAAAAAAAAGGTAAAAAAATAATCAACGCCACCGTTCGTATATCCATAGGTACAAGCCCGTGCAGCAGTTGCAATAACATCATTAAAATATAGGTAGGTACTACAAAAAGCCCGCTCCCCTCCGTATTTTATTTTTAACTGATCACGAACTTTTACAATAACTTTTGCTTAATTTGTAGTAAACCACATTTACTGATTAATTTTTTTAACATAATATAATACTTGTTTTTACAGTAAATTTCGTAGTTTTTAAATAAGTTTATTTTTGGTTTCATTTTAGCAATTTTTTTTTTTTTTTACTGTATGGGAATTAATTCAAAATATACTTTTAAAAACACACATAAACACAAAAATTGTTTGTGAAAATAAGTGTTTTATGTATATAAAAATAATCACCCCACATATATATTATAATTTTTTTTAAATCAAATAGATTGAATAAAAATACAGTTTTCCTACATATTTACGTATTTTAATTCAATATAATATGTCGATGTCAATACCCGATAATAATAGATATCAGTCATACTGATTCCAATTGAATATACATCAATTTACATAATATTACTACCTATAATATAGTTACCTAGATACATGTTTTTAATATTTTCGACAGTTTAATAAATAATTTTAATCACTAATCAATAATGTAATAATAAAAATAAAAAAATAAAGAGTGGGGTAATTGAGGTATAAAAAGATATATTAAAATACGATTACAGGATAAAATAACTAATAAATTTTGGCAAAAATTTAAATCAATGGTTTTCGTACTTAATATGTATTTGAAAATACATATATAAATTGACGAAAATTAAAACTAACGATTTATATATTATTCTCGGCAAAACGATAATCACATGTTATTATATTTTTAGTGATATCACGAGCTGACCGAACTGAACTAAATCAAAATATTTGATAATATTATACAAAAACCACGTTTATATATATAAAAAAGACAAATTGAATAAAATATGTTATATTATTGAAATGTAACAATTAGTAGTGCCTATACCTAATACCAATGATTATTTATACGTAAACACGAACTAATAATATCTAATTATTACCTATTTAAAAAATATTAATATTTAATAAGAATATTTCGAAACTTACACTAGTCTGCAGTTTAAAAACGTAAAACAATGAAACAATAGTCGATAAAATTATTAACAATATTTGACGGGTATAATATATAATATATACATATAATATATATATTTTTTAATTTCTGTATTCACTATAAAAGTGGTTATAAGTGATATTATTAATGATTTATTCGATGTGATTTGATGTAAATACATTCTTCGAAAATATTGGTTCGGATATTTTTCCCCTTAGTTCGGCTCTGTTCAAACATTCGTAACTTTCAATATTAGATTTTCACACACCCCAAGTTCGGTTTGGCTCGGTTAGGTTAGAATAGGTTCGAAAATACTTGTCTGCACATCACTATTATAGTATATTATACGAGCGAAAACGGTGACCGTAAAGATACCACTGCGGTGGTATATAACTATATTATGTACCAGCTGTAACCACTTACCAGCTCTGACTATATCCATCGATAATCTATGACCGAGTTGCGTAACGCGTCGTCGGCGTGTTTCCGTGGAGCGTGGAAGAACGAAATTCTATGGTGGGAGGGTGGGTGTCGGACACCTGTTTGTGCATGGAAGGGATGATGGGCGGCGAGGGTGACCAGAGGTAACCACGACAACCGGTTGTTCGCGTACACCGGAAACGACCTCGAGGTGCCTCCTCCCCCCCCCCCAAAAAAAAGACGCCAGGCCGCACACTCGGCGGGTGTTCATTTCTTTTCGATTCCGCGAACGAGTGAAAGTCGATGCGCTTTTATAATACTCGCCGTTCGCGGTGATCGTTGTGTCGACGAGGTCACCCGCGTAGTTTTTATTTCATTTTTCTACATCAACTATCCGGTAGGTATTCGATTATTTTTAAGTCGTCACGTTCCATCTTACGATTTTTTAGATAGGTATTATATTTTACAGCTAGGACATGGCCGTGCACTACGCAATGACATAACAGACCTAACCATGTTTAGACTGTATAAGTATACTGACGTACACAATATCAAGGCAGCTATGAGAACTAACTTTGTGACAAAGTTCAAAGTTAAATAAGAAGTTTTAATAGCCCTTAACTCAACAACGTGTTTAAAATGTAGATAGGTAGGTAATATAATATGGTTTATTGAGTAACATATATCACTATAGGTTTTATTTTTAAAAGTCAATTCAAAGGTTAAACAAAGTTATTTTTGAATTTTTTTTATAAAACGTTTTTTACTTTGTAAACTTTAATGTGACCAAATAATAGGGAAACAAATATCAACAATACATTTTGTGTCATCATAGATAACGAGTACGATTTCATGTTTCTCTGCACGTTTGGTCTGTAGGTATATACGTCAGGAAAAACTCTGTGTTCTGAGTTCTCTATAAGTACTCTGTGTTCTTTGTGACTGGTTTCATGTACGTAGGTACTTATCACGCGTGAACGCGAATTTTGCCTTTTCGCCCAAATTATCGTCAATTTCTTATCAGTTAACAGTTATAAACTTTATCAATATAATATATTAATTAATTAATTAATAATAAAAAACTATCACTATAACTTAACTAACCTATAACTGATTAAAATGAAAAATATTTTTTATACATAGCTGTATCCAAAGTGTTTCCAGAGCATTTCGATTTATATTGGATCATTATAATTAAACAAATGTTACTTTCCTTAAAATGTGAAATTATTGGATATAATTTTGTAATTTGAAGTATACAATTTGATTATACTAATTATAGATTATATAAAACATGAAATCAGAAACACCATATTCATTTTATATGTACCTATATCATAACACATTAGTAACTAACTACCATATTATTATATTTCATATAGGTACTACCATTTGATTGAGTATATTTTATTTAATAAAATATATTTATATAGTATACAGTAACGGCTCGTGACAAGAGGCACACGGGCACGTGCCCCATCCAAAATATTGAATAAAAGAAAATTATTTACCAAAAACTTAAATTAAATCAAAAATATAATATTTCGTCAATAACATAGTCGATATAACTGATAACTGACGAAAAAAATGCAAAGTTCCAAGCTATCAATTGTATAATACAATTATTTATTCATTTACAATAGATTATGGGCACCACGCGACGTGGTGGCGGGCACAACTCCACTGTGCCCCAATCAACCATATACAATTCAGTAACTGTCCCCACTTGTTGGCTCGAATTACACGGTAATGCTAGGTACAAACGAATTATGCTTGAGTTATTTTTATTGCAGTCTTATCGTTGTTGTAGTTGTTCATAATAATACACATTACACAACAAACAATATTTTATCATTATACCTATATTATATTAGCTGAACTACCTGGTTTCGCCCGTGAAAAATTTTGTCCGGTATAAGAGGGTGGGTATGATGTTAAAGTATGAAATGTAGTATTATCAAATATATTAAATAATAATAAAAGTTTCGATTCATTCATTAATTTGATAACAGAAGCGTTTTGTCTGTCCTGAAAATGATTTTCAAATCTTCCGTTCTTACATTCTCTAATGAAGATTTAAAATCTCGGACCAAACAGTTGTACTCGTGAAATAATGCTCGTAATTCAGTTAGAGGCACGTATTTAAGGGGATGATAAGAACGATCACCCCCTCCAAATTCAATATGATATTATAGTATTATACCAAATTAGATAATTAATTGATTAGTTAATTTTGTATTATATGGTATTGTACTACAGAATTCGACATTAGCGCTATCTATGGTACACAAACATAACTATGAATTATTCTTAGAATTATTCGTGAACTTCTCACAAAGTTTTAACGGTCAACTATTCATGAACTTATGATTTTTTCATTTTAAAAAATATTGATGGAGGGGTAAAATTTTGAGGTTATACGTTATAATATGCGATAAGCCTTACAAAAAAAAAAAATATATTTTCGTAAAAATGTTTTTAAAAAGTTTCCTGGAACTCGATTGCAGCGCTACCTACCGGGTCCAATTATAAATCTAAACATTCTAAACCATCCAGGTACCTACTCAAACACACACAAACAATGTCATTAAAATCGGTCTAGCCGTTTAGGAGGAATTCAGTGACCCATGAAAGAATTATATATATATAAAGATATATTTTAATAACGACTTGATATACCTACTTAAAATTCATCTTTTCGGTGTTCTTAATTTGCATAATTAATTAAATGCAATAAATTAATAGGTATACGTATGTATTATTGAGTGTACCTATATATAGGTAATACATTTATATACTTGAATATATAAATTTTCAAAACTATATTTTATTTTTATTCATTATTTATAGAAAACTAGCTGAATTACCCGATGTTGCCCGCGGAATAGATTGTTTTGTTTTAAATATGTTTTTAATCTTTATAGACACTTTTCTGTGTAGGTACAACATAGTAATCGTATGCAACTTCTTTTGCCCCAGTGTTTAGTATTATATATATTCTATTTGCTAATAAAATTTAAAAAAATATTTTATAAATTTACAAATACCTACTATACAGAATTAGACATCAGCGCCACTAATGGTACACAAACTTCTGCAGAAGGTCAATTATTTATGATTATTATTTATGAACTTATGATTTTTATTTTTCATTTTAAAAAATATTGTGGAAGGGGTGAAATTTTGGGGTTATATGTTATGATACACAAAAAATCTTTAAAAAATGAAAAAATATTTCCTAGAATCCAATTGTAGCGTCACCTACCGGGTCCAACTGTAAATCTAAACCATCCAAGGACTTACTCTAACACACACACAAAAATTAATTTAGGAGGAGTTTAAGTACTTACACACGGACAGAAAAAATATATATATATAAAGATAAAAAAACTTTTAAAGATTATAATATGTTGCCTTTATTAATTATTATTTATAAAGACATAAGCATTTAGAATAGGTATATTAAAAGTTTTTCTTGTATAATATATGATATATATTATATCACCAGTGAATCAAGATAAATTTTAGGAATTAGGGGTGGTAAGTAATTATGATGGGATATTGGGATAATAGGAAAGGAGTAAAATAGTTATTCTCCACCTATTGTGAGCCACCACTGTGAATTATTATGTATTATGCACGTATAACAGGTACATAACACTATATAGTGATACATAATATGTATCTATAGGACACTGGATATTTATTATTTTCTACTTCATAATCTCGTGTTTTACATGATGTTTTTTATAAACTATCAGTAAAATATAATATGGAAAAATTGTTATAAAATATAATATAATAGTTATACATAGGTAAATATAATAGGTACGTACTTATTTGCTCTGTTTGTTTTATACTTTATAGTAAGTTCTTGAATTAGATTATCCAACTTGCACTTTAAAAATTGAATATTAATATTTTAATATTCTCCGTAGTCGACAAATCAATTTCAAAAATTATGGAATTTTTTTCCCACAAAATTGAATACACTTGTCTCAGTGGAGTAGTTAATATTATTAACCTTTACCACTGACGACTGCCTATACCGTGTATACCGCGGTACACGATATTATATTTCAAAAATAACATTTGTGTTAAAAATCATATTAAATTTCCTTCGCTGGTTACATGACGACGACGACTGATGACATACGGTCTTATTATATTCAACATTTTAATTACAATTTTTATTAAGTTTGAAAGAAAACGCTCACAGATAGAGATAAGGCTATAAATAGTGGGATTTCCAACACTTTTACAAGATCAATTATTTTTTCCCCGTTGAAAATTCCACCGGAGGGGAGAGTGATTTAACATTTATTGCACTATATCTTGTATACATTCCGTAAATAAGTATAATTACAAAAAAAAAATTAGCTAATGAATGTTTACATTATGAAACGTAAAGTTAACTAATGCAACGTTAATTGAATTTACACTATACAATTTAATAATCATATACTGATTCTTGTATTTTATATTATAATATTAATACCAATAAAATAATATAAATTACCTATCAAATTTCGTGGCACGAAATTTTCTTTTTCTTTTAAAAAATATAGCAAAACAAAAGTAATATTATATAATGGATAATAATAGGCTTAAGTACACAATTTGATACAATAGAGTATTTAATAACTATCTATACTTATATCTAACGTGACCATTTAAATTTCGATGTGTTCAAATTTAAATCACGACGAACACCTTGATAAACGCATTTTGATATAACAATAATTTTCAAAAGTAATTAGTACCAACATAATAGATTGTTTTTTTTTTTCAGTATTAATATGTATATATATATAAAAAAAAAAATATATATATATATATATATATATATGAGATGCATAATATATAATATGATTAATGTTGTTCCCGTATACCTATACTTTTTATTTTAAATTGGTTCGCGCACGTTTTTCGCCACGCCGAATGATTTGTTACAGTTATTATTCAACAGATCATTATATTAAAACAAAAAAATACAGAAAGAAAACGAATCATGTGTATTATGTACCTACTATATGCGTACGTTTTTGATTTACAAGGGAAACGAGGTAATAAAGACTGTCATTATATCCATATACAATAAAGTCTCGTATGCCTACCTCACGAAAACATACGAGTGTTTGCAGTATAGATAGATACTATTTTATTGCTCGAAAATAATTGAAAATCGATGGTTCACTTAAATTTATTATTCCCAAGTTAAAAACACTATAGGTTCGCTCACTGATTAAAAAACAAATGTGTTTCATTGTATATCCATATGGCAATAATAATGAATATTATTTATTAATCTGAAAAAAATGGTCGCATGTAAACTTCTATATGTATATAATGTATATATATATAAATATATAGATATTATAAAAAATTGTTTACCCGACAACACAACATCAAATATTGATAACTGCATGATATATACATTTTAGAGGATATCGTGTATATTTTTATCGCATTTATAAGAAGAGGATGGTAATAGCCCTAAACTGGTGAAAAGTCCATCAATATATTTTTTCGAGGTGTAAAAATTTTGAATACGTTGCTCTGCGAATATATAAAATTGTTTTTAAATTAAAAAATAATTTTATCTCTACACCTAAACAATTATTTTTGTCTTTTGATTATACGAAACAAACATTACCAAATTCAATAATTTATATATTGTGATTTGTAATGGATTTACATCAGTACATCTAAATCGTACATGATTTATATATATATATAGTATAAAATAATAATACAAGTATTTAAAAATATTATGCTAAGCCCAATGACCCCATAAATTATACTTAATATAAATCGATGCCATAGCAGTTTTAGTATACCCAGAATGTTTAATTCTGTATCTATAGCAATATATTTTTTTATTTAGGGAGAATAATAGTGTCTACTGAATATACTCGTAAAAGGTTCCATTCACATTAATACATAATTCAAAAATTTATTACATTATTACAAAAGTTGAAAAGTATAATATTAGATATATGTACAAAAACAATAATGTATAAAAGGATAGTAAATAATATATAATAGTATTACAGTTTGAGAAAAAAATTAATTAAACAATAATATTTATTAAAAATCTAATTGTTCTTTTAGAATTATTACTTTTTTTATCATTAGAATAATTTGGTATAATATTATAATCAAATAATAATGGCGTATTGTACATATATTTTTGGTACTACATATATATATATATATATATTGAACACTCTGCCCAAAAAATTTCGATTTCCCACTATTTTATGTATAACTTGTAATATATTGTTTTCAATTGATGGTATTTATTAATATTAATTATTAATTTTATTAAAAAGTTAAGAAAAATAAATTTTTTAAATGCACAAAAAAAAAATTACATACTCGTATAAATTACATTTTTCAAATAATTATTATATGACTATTTAATAACGGTTTGTTTAGGTACCTGGTACTAAGTACTAATATAATATGTTTCGAAAAGAAAATATATTATGCAACATTTGTTAAATTTTAAAAGTATATATAGTTTTTGTGGTCTTGGAGATAATTCGGTTGCAAATCCTCCTCTGGCTGTAGAAATAAATCCTTATATAATAAAAAGAATTAGAATCTTCGAAAACTAAACTCAAATTAGACCCGTGACCGCTGTCCGTCTCATTAAGTACCCACGTCCCACGCATAAACATAAGGTATATTCGAAAATATTTTGAAACAAAAATTAGATTTGAACACGGACTTTATTTTATAATAGGTACCTATTAGGTATATACCGAGTACCTATCGAGTAAAATATACGCGGTCACCGTGGAAATAATAATAGACATTCGTAACCTTGTACACACATTTTTCAGACCGTATACGTGTAGTCTTGGAGTGATATAATATTGTGAACTAGTAGATAGACTGTAGATATCACCCACTATAAAAAAATAAAAAATGATAAAATTTAATCATGAAAATAGTCGTATTATATAGCTATGACAAACTAGACGAGTTATTCAAGAATTTACGAGAAAGCTGAAATAGACGCAAGCGTTTGACCTCTGACTTTTCCACCGCATTTATAACACCGCCAGTCCGTTCGCTACAAATCTTCACGTGTCGGAAAAAATTTATCTATGTTGTATAGATACAATATATATATATGTATATTATAGTGTATTTACATCTAATGCCTACTATATATTGGTAGTAGGTACAAATGAAAGCTCGATACGGACAAATTGTTATTTATATTACTAATATACTATATAATAAACGAATACTACTTTCGAATATTGCGAGAATTTAATTCTAAATTTGTAAAAAAAAAAAAATGTACGTGAATTAACTGTATATAAGTATAGGCTAATGCGCGATACTGATGATTTTAGTACTTTTAGAACTCTGTTCACTGTGTTTTTAAGATCATTTAAAAAAATTTTATACAATTAGTTTTAAAAAAATTTCTGTTATCACTTTTTCATCTACGGTGATTACAGATTTTATATTAGTGAAACTGGGAATGATTATTATTTATTATTAGTAAATAAGAACCAACATATTATCTCCGCCAAAAAAAAAGACATTTTTATTCGATCAAATTTGTAGCCATGTTTTTATTATTATTTATTGCAAAATTTAAGATATCAGTATCCAATATCTTATACTTATAAGTGTAATAAAACATGAATAACTAGAAAGATTACCTATTCAATGCATATTCTGGGTATTAACCTACTAAAATGCAACATTAAAATTTAAAAACCCGGTTAATCAGAGATGAAAGGTCGTCAGACAAAAAGAGCATACACTTGGTGGTCGTATTTAATTTAAACATAATTATAAATAATTAATTTTTATAAAATATTTTTCGCTACAAATTCGCAATTTTCTTTTTTACTACAAACAATTCTCAGAAAAAATTAATTTTTGAAAGTACTATTTAACATTTTAGAACAAATTTAGTATCAAAAAATATCTATACCCCAAAACTGTTACTCGACTAATGCCTTAAAAGTTATATAAAACATTTTTTTTTTAAACATTTCATTGAAAAATCAACATTTTTAAAAAATTATAATTTTTTTTAATGGAATATATGACGCCAGTCGTCACTTAGGATTATTATGTAAAAGTATACCTACAATCTACATATATAATAGAAAAATTAGGTAATTATGATAACTTTATTTCCCTTACATTTATAAAATATTTCCTTTATAAAAAGTAGTTTTTCTGGGATAATCAAAAAACTATACCTCTTTGAAATATAACTATAACTAATTTTCTATCAAAAAAGTAATTTACTCAAAAATCCTGCTCAACTTCTTCTAGCCGAAAATGTATGTACAGACATAACAAAACACATCATCATAAATCTAATACATTATTCACTTCACTCAGAATCTAAAACTAGTAAATTCAACTAAACTTAGATTAGGTATTTGTTTCTTCATTTTCCAGGCATTGAATTAAAAAAATATCATTAGATTTAAAATGAATACAAGAAACACTTTAATAAATAGTCGGAATTAAACACTATGTTGAATTATTCCCATAAAATATTAAACGAAGGGTGGAAATCTAATACACTTAGCCCAATATGCATACATTTATATTATTTTCTTATGGCACTTTTATACATTATAGGTCCAAAAAGTCGTTTTGGGTATAGTGTAATGAATTTGAGTAATGTTACCCATTTAAATCGTCGAAAAATAATCATTTTCGTGTTTATATTGGATTGAAATTATATAGTTCGAACTATAATAATCGACGGAGATATAAATATATCAATAGACATAATAACCTGTTGTCATATACATTAGACTGCGGATAATCGGAATTATTTCTATTTTATTTTTTATATTATGTATAATGCGTTTGTATATTATATACATGTATTTGTACTACGTATTAAGTAATTTTATATTATATTATATTAACAAGGATAGAAATATTATATTCCGAGTCGTTTAATTTTCACGATTAAACAACATTCGGTATTTTACGTTTTTACACTATACGTAGTGATGTAAAATATCGGTTAAGTAATAATCATTTTTGAAAATATTCACGAAAATATTATCTAAAATTGAGAATTTTTGGTAATTTTTATTTTTTAGCCATAGTTTATCATTTTAAAAATTATGTATAATATTATTGCTAAACTAATACATTTTAGTATTATAATTATAGCCATAATATATAATCATAATCTAATTTCATTATTATTAATAACAAATAATGAGCGATAAATGATGTTATAATGATATATTGATAAAATATTATCTAAATTTAATCTTATTATTTAAATTATTCTTAGACAAAATATAAATTTCAAATAGCACATAACTGGTGCAATGACCACACTACAGGTACACTTGCCCTATCAGTGGCCTAATTATGGAGGGGAGGGAGATGATAGGGATAGATCCCCCTCAGAACCTATTTTTTTTGTTTATTATTATTGTTATAACAAAGATTATTGTTGTTGTTATAAATTATAGACAATTTTAATTTTTAGAAAATAATAATAGAAGCCAAAATAGTTTTTTCAAACACTAATTCATCGATTTATTTACGTAATTAAAAATTAGTACCTACCTACACTATAAATGTAATTTTTTAATTTTCTAAGTACTTTTCACAAGCGTAACGAAAAACTACAATTTATAAAAGAATTATCAATTAATACAATTTATTATAATAAAGTTGTTGAAAATTAGAAAATAACAAATTAACTAATAAACTAGTCATAGTGACTACCAAAAACTACCAAAATGACTGAAAATTATTATAAATTTGAAGATTTAAATGCTATAAAAATGAAGTTGACACCAAATATTTACTATAACATTAGCTTTATGTATAAATTGCCGTCGTATTGTTTATTAGCCATATAAATGCTCATAGTAAAATGACTTATAAGTTTATTGTAATTTTTTTTTTAAGCGTGTTTTCCGTCCGATTCTACAAGAAATCTCGACGATATGATTCATTTTCATTATTTATTTTTATAAATTATTTATATATTAAATTTGAGAGATTTATAGAAACCGACGTTTTAATTTGTGTAATTTTCACAGATATTTGTTGCTTGGTAAGAATATTCTCCGGTAATAATTTTCTTAACAATATTCTGGAAAACCGAAAAAAAGATCTTTACTTATATCACTAACTATACATGAGTATAGTATCTATATAGCCTCTGAAAAAATTCAAGCCAATTTTATATTGGCAATTTCTACTTGAGTGCCTTTCTTCAGTGATATTTTTTTTATTCTATTTTTAGACATGAAAGATATATTTTTTATTTATATAATAAATAGTACTTCTAACATTATTCTAACACCCGATCCCTACTATAAATCAACGCTAACACTAAGACCTACTTACTTTTAACTATCGAGCTTTTGAAATTTTTATATACTCTACAACTTGAGGCTACTTCAAAAGTATAGTTCGAGACAAATTAATAAAAATGTTCCTATTAATAGATTTTTTGGAGATTGTATGATAATATTTTTGAAATTTTTAAACATTAGTTTTGATACTACAAATTTTTTTGAAAAAAGAAAACTATTAAAAATAAATCGAATAATAACCTCTTAAAAGCACCAACTAGAACCAATTCGCTATCAAAAAAGTTATTTACTTCAAAACTCAATTACTCCTTCTAATCAAAAAGTTACTCGCAAATAAAAAAAATTAATATAATTGTAAAATAATAGATTCCTCGCTTTGCTTAACATTTGAAACAGTAGGTATGATTGTTCAGATTTTTTAATTATTTTTTTAAACTAGAAAATTAGACTAAAATGTATAAAGCTAACTCGTGTGGGTCATAAATGATAGAATTTAAAATATTATACGTATATTTCCAGTAATAGATCATTTGTAAAAATGTAGAAAAATCATGTTAGGTCGATTGAAGTATTTTGGAATTTAGATTGGGTTAGAACAAGGATGTGGTGAATGGAAGATGAAGTTGTGGTCATGAAGTTTGAACTCCTCTCTCTCCATAATCTATCTATGATTATACATGATACGTATAATTCTCAGTGATGGACAGGGCAATATTGCCTTAAATGTCTTTATCAAAACATTTTTTTTTTTTTTTAATGATGATGCTTTACTAATTTTATTTTAAATTTTTAAGTAATAATTGTAAGTCATTTTTTTACGTTTTATCGAAATTTAAATAAAAATCACAATTTTACTTTCTATTCTTGATATATTATTAGAATTGATGGAAAATAAAATATAAATATGTGTTTCTATCGCAAATGAAGCTAATTTTTATTTCTCCTTGTTTTGTAATCAACATTATTATTATTAATTTAAGTTTCTGGAACTCTCATATTAATAGTTATTTTAAGCATTTTTAAAAAATATTTAAGTTATTATTTTACATTATTCAATCATTTTTAGGGCATCATTGACAAAGTTTTGGCTACATACTCGTATTTGCAATTTTTTCTAAAATTTTTAGCTTATAAAAAAAATAAATGTATACGTAGCTATAATAGTCATTTAATATAATTTAACTAAAAAATATCTTTAATATTTACATATAAAGTGGTTCTATCCGGTCAAAAATCAAAATGAAATCCGGCTCGGACAAAACGACTGCAAAGATTTTGAGAGTTACACTGATGTAATTTTAAATTTATAAATTTCTGAAATTCATGTTTCAAAAATGGATACGGCTAATTTTTTGAGAAGATTTTAAGAAGATTTGGGTGCAGATTTTAAATCCATACAACCTATCTTTAAAAATCTTAACAATCTGAAAGATATTTTTAAATACGAAAAGGTAACGAATATATTTTATAACAATAAAATTGTATACTATAAAATTAAATCTTGAGGTCCTTTTTGTCGGAGTCCAGAAAAATGTACAATTACTTTCATTTGCGTTATCAATTTTAGGTTTAAACACCCATCTCTCTAAGCCACAAAAAATGAATTCGACCCTCCTCTCCGCAGAAAAGTCCTAAACATGTATCTGCATCGGAGCACTTGGGTGGTGCACAGATGTGCATTTACACCTACTATTGTAGTTTGTCTTCCGCATAGTTAATCGCACTACAGTCTACAACAATACCAATGTTTATGCAATGTTACTTCTGTAAGAAAACGAAATATACAAATAATATCGTATCGCGACAACACTGCATTACACAATAATTTACAATACCATTAATAGATACACAATAACTTGGTATATTATAATACTTCAATTAACAATATTATTTACAGTTTATAATAGTATATGTCTGTGCATTGTGTACGTGTGATATTATATTGTATGGTACGACACTAAAATAATAATAAATTATAATATACAGTAGCTTTACTACAGTATGACCCCACAGGGGTCCCAATTATGCATGAACAGTAAACAGTTTACAGTGCTGCCACGGCCGTGGGTCAAATGGCAAAGGTCGCCAGCTTGCTCGTGTCTGTGTGTATACATTTTATACTAAACAAACGATCCTACGTGAAATCTTTATGTAGTTACTGCACAACATAATATAACAATGCATTGTAATATAATAACGTGTAATTGACATCGCCACTGCACTTAAAAGTATATTGTTTTAACGTATACAACTGAAACCCACTAATTTCATCAATACTTTAGAATCTTGATTATAGGTTCATAACTTTTTTTATGGTCACGAATACCTTTAGATTGTAAAAGCGCAGTCAAGTTTGGAATGCTAGACATGATGCTATTCAATCTATAAATGCTATTCGAATACACTATATCTATTCCAAAATACAAAATTGTTTGGGTCATTTAATATTTTTAGGTCATTTTTTGATATAATATTTTCCTATAGTTATACAAATAAATATGTTTGTTCATCCAGGAAAGATTTTTAACTTAGTATGTACCTATGACATGACCGAGGAACTTTTTGGATATTGAGATATAATAGGATATTGAGATGAATATGCCAATAAAAAGGAGTGATTCAATTTAGAAGGATTTAAGGACGAAGTAAAAATTTGTGGAGTAAAATAATAATAAATCATAATATATTTTATACGATATAGTAACTATTCGTATATATTATCACATAATGTTTATTATTAATTAAGTATTATTATTAGTTCTAAATACTATTGTTATAAAATCAATTATATTATTAAAATATGAATATAGATGATAGATATATTTTAGTTATTATGCAAAACGTGAATAAAAAAGAATTACTATTTTGTGTGTTTGAACTCAAAACAACCGAACGTGCTCTTAACCTAACCTAATTGTAAGGTGGACAAAGAATAGATTTTAAATAAATTATCTTGTATATAATATAAACGAATAGGGACCGACTGAGGTATGTCGAACATAATAATTATATCACTAGCCCGATAAGAATTTACTATACGGAAGCGTAACCGTGACAACATGTGTCAACTGTCAAAGCTTTGTGAAGTATAAGACCTAATATAAATATGTATATTGTTAAAGTTCCTCATTACTCCTGATAATTTTAGCATAAATGACATAATGTATTGTAAACCTTAAAGTTAATTAACTTTATTTGGATTTGATACTACAGATATTACTAGTGAAATTCCCATAAAATCTTTTGAGGGTATACTAATTTATAGAAAAAAGTTAAAAACTGTTTTCATGTTTTTTTTTTTTTTCATAATATAGAAGTGAACAAAGTTTGTTACAATATCAGTAATCATTAAACCCTAATTAGCAGTGGCCTATTTAGGTGCCCTAGACAAATCAATTTATATATTTGAGATTTCCTCATGCAAAACGTAAAATAATTTTACATATTAAGTTGATTAAAAACCATTTGAAGTTTAATCACATTTTAGATTCTGAGCGAAGCGAGGATTGTATTAGTTTTACGATGATGTATTTTATTTTTATATTTTTTTATTTTTATGTCTGTACCCAAAAACTCTATAAGAAGAAGTGCTCCGATCATTACATGTAGCACTATTTTCTGGTAGCGAAATACATCTAGTTGATACTTTAGAGAGGTCATTAATTTTATAGTATATAATATGTAGTAAATTATATTCTTATGGGAACACATAAAGAACATAAAGAACACTACTGGATATTAAGAAACATCAGTTTAAAAATAAAATTAATTTTGATTAATTATAAATTGTAATAAAAACTATATATATATATATATATAAAAATATACATTGTACACATGTGTAATATGTTATCAGTTTATTAAAATTATAAAAGATTTTTACAATAATATCGTATAGTAATAACTAATAAGTAATAATAATACTTAGTTACAACACTAGTTTAAGTGTATGGGTGTAAACATATATTTTTTCCATAGGGAAAAAATTTTTTTCCATATTAGCGTTCATGATTTCCAAATTCTAATCAGAGAATCTTGTTTAAAAATCCTTTATTAATTAGGTGAATGAGAAATCTATTTTTGTATACTATGAACTTATTTTATTATAGCAATATTTACTCATAAATAAAATAAAACCCAAATCCGGAAAAATTTGTGTTTTATCGTAAGTAAATAGGTATTTCGGCAACAAAGTAACCAAAGTAAGATAAAGTTACCTTCAGTGTAAAAAGTCTGTATTTTTAACTGAAGATAATATAACTTTGTTACTGAAATACGTATTTGCTTACAATAAAAAGTGAATTTTTGTGGTTTTGAGTTTTATTTTATTTATATAAATTATTCACGAGTAGATACTCAATTTATAAAAATAAATAAAACAATATTACTAACAAAAATTTAAATGAAAATTTATACTGAATTTAAAAATGTTAATAATAAATATAATTTTCAAATCTTAAAAGATAATTAGTATAAGTCTATTGGCGTTTTTATACAATAATATAGTGATATTAAGAGCCTCCACATCACACGATTCTAAGGAGTATTATTTAGGCAATTTATTACACTTTCTTTGCACGATTTGTGTAGGCTTACGTCAAAAGTATACGGGAAACCATTACACGCACCCGCTACACGTGTGAACATGTCAGCTAAGTTAGCTAACTTCGAAAAAATTTATATTTTTCACTCAAATAGACGATTCTAATTCCATCAGAACGTCGCATGATCATAGTACTTTTTTAAAATTATTTTTATTTAATTAGATATTTAGGTTCAATATTTTGAACATTTTGGAAACTTTAAACGGTTCTAATTATAATATAAAATATGAAAATGAAAAATGTAGCTCGATCATTCCCTCGAGTAAGTAATAAAAAAGGCATATATGTTTTCAAAATTGTTATCGGAGTACGCATCGTGCCCGACTGTGGAAATTAGAATGGGTAGTGTTTGACCAAAAAAATGTTGGAGTGGAGGCCCCTTAAGCCGATAATACTTACATACTTATAAAAATATCATATAACCAATATAATATTATATATAAATATAAAAACATTTAACGACAATTGTGTTATATTTAATGTATCATATAAATGGGTCCATGTTGTAAAAATAAACAAATACAAACGATTGTTTGAATTCAAAATATCAAAGTGAGATTACAATTTTAAATATAATATTAATATGACAAATGAAATATGTGAAATTTGCTTTGTCACTTTTGCGACACAATGCGTGATTTTCAGATATTATATTCCCCATAAAATACTAAAAAAAAATGTTTACATAATATATAGGTAGTTAACCACAAAATATAATATTATATAATATAAATATATTTAATACAAATCGTGTATTGAAGTAGGTATGTATGTTAAATGTTAATATAATATTGTATCAAGCTCTATTGATTTATAAATGTATAGTTATAAAATATATTGCATTAGTGTATGACTATTAATTCACAACAACAAAACTAAAAAAAAAAAAATACTATACTTGTCTAATTCACATATTATTATGTACAATATACGTATATGTTCGTATATTATTATTCTTGCATCATTTTTAAAATGATATTCGAACAATCCATTCAAATATTTTATATATTTAATTGAAAACTAAATATACAAGCACCTTCACCAAGATCTGCAGTCATGTATATATACTTATATATAATATGTTTTTAGTATAAAAATAAACAAAAACAACTTTTAGATCTTAGAATGATTTATACGAGTATTAATCTAACAGTCAAACATAGTACACGGATTTTATTTTATTTTTTCAAAATAACATTTAGGTCATAAAAACAAATATTATGTATAATATTTTTATGCGTCGATATCGACATCATGTTTTCCTGTTGACAAAATCCTAGGACTTTTAAACTGAATAATGGACCAGATTATGTTAAAGATATATCATCTAATGATCCATATTATTAGAGGTGATCCGCAGTATAATATTTAATAAATATTTAATAAAATATCGTTTTTTAGGCAATTTACTCATTTCAAAAGTTCATTTGTATTTTTGGTTTAAATTATTTTTATGGTTTACATCAGCTATCTTTTATATTAACAAACGTACAATACCCAACATTATCAATAATATGCTACTAACTAATAATCGAAAAAATAGCTGTTATTTTTCTTTGCATGCTATATGGGATATATAAAAATTGTTGCATTAGCCAATATTTAATATTGACATTAAAATCGAATTATAGCATATTTACTTTCATAGCTTGTAGATACCTCAATAATATATGAAACTTTTCCAATAATGTCCAAACAACCAAACCTAAATGAACATTAAGCCTTTAGGTACTATTCAAAGTGATAATAATAATTTGTCCCATTGATGTTAGCAGTATTTTTAGAAAATTGCTTAGAATTTATTAATAAATATTCAACAAATATTTTAATGTCCCAACAATATTGAACAAGTGACCATCAACTTTTGGAAAGGTTTGAAAAAAAATTGTTACATGTGTCCAGTATACGAGTACCAACCGATAACTACCAAAATATCGATAATAGTCGACATACCGATAATTATAAATAAATCGGTAGTTACCGATATATCGGTAATTATCAAGTTACCAGTATACCGGTATTTTCAATAGTATTCCTCAAATAAAAAGTTAATATAATATTTTATTTAAAATAATGTAATATAGAATAATTAACAACATTTTATATAGAAATTACTAGTTTTCATCATAGCACAGTGTTAAATTTGTAAACATTTTTATTTTTTTTGTTTGTACACTACATACATTTTCATAACTTTAAAATGTGTGTCTTCTTCCTTTATTTGTTAAGACTATATCAAATAACAATTTATAAATGACATTCTAGAATATAATTTTTATGAAAATTTTCAAATCCGACAAATATTTCCACAATGCCTAATAAGCATTCAAATTTAAGACTCCGTGAAATTTAGAAAACCTACACCGTAATAGATCCTAATCGTTGTTGAAAATGACGTACCTATTACAGTACTTCTCCACTCCACCATGTTTTAAATTTTAATGCATATCACCGGGATATATCTCAAGATATAAAAGATAAAGATTTGTACATTCTAATAAAAATAAATTCTTTTAAAACCTATAGTTTAAATCAAAGATTGCCATTTGAAAATTAAAAGTTGATAAAGTTTTAATAAATAAGGGAGTGGCGTAAACATTTTAAAGTTAGAAAAAATATAAAATAATGAGTATAAAAAAAAAACTTCTGAAACAAATTTCACAAAAGATATTATATTATACTATACAAAATAAAATATTTTTGTAGTAGGTACGGCGAAACTATATACATAAACTATATATATTTAATATATATATTATATATTGTATATATTATAGATATATATATGTATATGAATGCGTACATACCGACGTGTATACTAACAAACCTAAAAATGTCATCACACCCCAGTCAAAATTATAAATTTTCTATGTTGCATTTTTCTAGTTTTTACTGTTAACAAATGTATGATTTTATTCTTTTCAGTCTCGTTCACATGGAGATACTCGTAAGAGACCTCCGAAAAGGCGAGATATAATATTTATGCTTTATGTTAATTTATGTTTACGATTGTATTAAAGTGTTTTGTATTAAGTCTATGTGAGTCTTTCATAACTATAAAAGAGTGGATGTTGGATCATGGATTCGAGCTAGTATCGGAGAAGACGTTATCCCTGGTGCTAACCAAGAGAAAAATTTTCAACGAGTGCCCTGTACCGGTCACATCATCAGGTCGAAGACGAGTCTGCGTAATGTTGGTGTCCAAATCGATAAGAGAATGGGATTTTTTGAACACTCCAACCTTGCAGCTTAAATGTCTTCAGCAGTGGCGAAATAACAGGGACACATCAATGCAAACCTTGGAGGTGCGAGGCAAAAATCTAGATGACTCCTGTCCAGTGTCGTTGTCTCACGGATGTTGTATGCGGTACCGTTCTGGTATGATATAACGCAGCAGAGGAACTGAAAGAATATAGTGGTTGCACATAGGTGCTCTCAGCTCAGAGTCGAGTGTTGTTACCGAACAGTGTCCTATGGAGCAGTGACAATCGTCTCAAGTATCCCGTCTATCCGTTTTCTGGCTAAAGAGAGAATGGAAATGTTTAACGGATGTCCTCAATAAGACGCAAGGAGTGATCTCATTGTTGATTGGTAAGAGGAGTGGGAGTCAGGCTCTGATAGAAAGTGGACATTCTGACTCATAGGAAGATTAGACAAGTGGCTTTTGCGATCATTCGAGAAGATCGCCTTTTACATGACGCAAGTACTCACCAGGCATAGCTGCTTTGCATCATATCTAAAAAGATTCCACATACAAGATGCGTAAAGTTGCGCTAAATGCTGCTTCATGTCCGATGGCTTCTTTCATTGCGACGCATGGGAGAATTCGAGGAGGCAAACATGCGTGGAAATTAGTACAGACGAGATTAGGCCAGAGAACTTAGTGGATTTCTTACTCTCATCCCTTCACTCCTGGTCACTAATCAGCAATTTAATTAAGAGTATAATGGAAAAAAGGGAATCAGAGGAATGAAACAGGCAGAGGCAGGTGATCACATGATTGCATGATTACATAAACGGTAACTTCAAGACTGGCAGACTTCAGAGCTGGACCGCGAAGACCTTTGGAGACCTTATACGCGTTGTCCAGACAGGCAGGCTCATTTAGCCGGATTGCGAATGGCAGTTAAGAGTAATCAAGGCCGATGGGCTATTCAAGCCAGGTCGAGAAGACAGAATTTATCGAGTCTTTCTAACCAGCTTGTCTTTATATTATACATCATTTGTAATTGTACCAGTTGTCATTGTTAACTTCTGTTGTTTATTTATATTCTGTAAATATTTTGTTTTTGTTTGTTCAATAAATGATGGCAGCACCCTTTTTCCCTGAAGTAATTCCAGTGGAAAGTCCCAGAAGAAGTTAGTGAATATTGCCAATACCGAAAAAAAGGTAGGTTAATCAGAGCTATGTCAAGCACATCTGGTTTAAAATAGCAAGTGAAAAAGTGATAAGTGGAAATTGTTGGAGCTAGGACCACGTAGTTGTGGTTTTGGACGTGGTCACATTATATTTTCCAAGTGCTGTTGATGGTGAAGCTGTTCCATAGGGGATTTTTTGGTTTGAAATCGCTCGCCGCTATTGACCAATCTAGGGTATAGGTTAACATATTTAAGTCAACAGGGTCAAGGTTTGCCTTGGGTGGCTTATATACTGCAGAGACTAAGATTTCAGTGTTGTTAAATTTAAGTTTAATGGATATGGTTAATGGATGGTTAGTTTTTCGAATGACGTGTTAATGAATTATACGACGGTGAACCATAATAGTCGTGCCTCCGTGGAGACGAGAGCCCTTGATGGGTGGTAGATTTGTCCTGTAAATATTAAAGTTGGTTAATTTGATTCTATCCGAAAGTTATAGGTGAGACTCACTGATGAAAATTATGTTTAATTTGAGTTTTGTGATAAGGGCTTGAAGTCCCTAAGTTTTCTTAATGATACTGTTTAAATTTCAGTGTCAAATTTTTAGGTTAGATATTTTCGGATAAGGGCTTGATGAATAAGTTAATATTACAGGCATGATATCTTTAGAATTTTGGCAGATGAAATGGCCACTAGAAGTTTGGTGAGAAGAGTTATTATTTTACTGATTTTTATCTAGGGTTTATCAGTTGTAGCTTTAGCATAGGCCATAGGGTAAGTTGAGGGCTTGACTGAGTCTGAGTTTGGGTTCAAGGGCGGTGGAGAGATAGTTGAGAGAGTAGAGTTTAATTTTGATTTTGGTTTAACTGGTTCGTTGGTCTAAGGGTTGGATAATTGGATGTAGTGAGGACAGCCTCGATAATTGGCCGTGTGAGCCCCATTGCAGTTACAACATTTTGGTTCTTGGTCGCGTGTTTTAGTGCATTCAGTGTGTATGTGATTGCCTGCGAACTTGATACAGAGAGGTAGGTGGCCGCAGATTTTTGGACCCTAAAACACTGGCCGGCGTGGCACTGGGAGGGCCTTGTTTTCTTATAGGACTCTACATGATTTTTAAGTAGAAGATTCTAGTTACGTCATTTCTTTCGCTCAGACGTCAGTGAGAATAGCAAGGCAGATTAGCATTGCTTCGGATTCCGTGCCAAATATTTTTACCACTTTTATGTCAAAGTTTAGGTATTCAAGTTCGGATTTTACTTCATCAGTTGATGCATCGTTAGGATACTCCTTAGAACAACGGAAAGTGGGCGATATTCGAGGAGGTTATATTTGTGGAAGTCAATTTTATGTTCGAGAAGGGTTTTCTGAACGAGGTGGAATTAAATGGGTGTACGGTTTTGACTTGAATTTTGCCATTCGCAGACGATTTGGTTGTAATGTCTACAGATAAGATACCTGATTTTTAAGTATAAGAGAGACAGCCTTATGCCACAGTGTTGAATGAATCGTTATTAGTAGTTTAGGACAGATGGCCTTGGCGAGATTTGAAATTTTACTAATATTATTTTAAATTGGATAATATGAACTTTTTTTATTTTTGTTTACATTTCTAAATGAATTGCTTTTCTACGCTCCTGCCCTTCTTACTATATAGTATATATATATATTTTTTTTTTTTTTGTTTTTCGTGTACAATTTTCCAGATGTGACATTTTGATTTTTAATAAAATAATATAACATAAATATAAAATATAAAAGTATTTAAAATAAATAAAATATCATAAAAATGTATTTGAATAAAGTACTCAAAATAGTATTTCAAACCAATATTTAAATACTTTTACTCAAATACTTTACAACTCTACCAGGAAGAAATAATACTAAAACAGTAGTGTACAAATCACTATAAAAACGAAAATACAAAAAAAAACTTATCCCTTCCCCTAAATTTGCCACTGGAGCGACCGCAGTGGGTAGGTTATATATAATAACTATTTTTTTGTGGAAGAGTTGAGTTTAAAAATCTTTTTTGTTGTAGTTTGTTATTGATATCATTAATAAACCTGTATAAATGGTCAATACTTTTCCAAAATTAATAAGAGTGATAATAATAGAACTATTATCTATGTCATCTACGAGTGATCCAACTGTGTCCAAATAATTTTTTCCCTTCTCATCCTGTTAACCAATGTTTATACTAACATTTTAAATTAAATTTCACTTGTTTAAACAGTTTAAAAAGTATCAAAGTATTAATTATCATATAGAATATTATTACATTCATTAGTTTTAAACGGGGATTTAAGTTATTCATAATTATTAAAGTTACAAAAAAAAAAAATGTCTAACGTTCCACATATAGAACCTTTTCATACTCCTGCATGTATTCATTTTATCGAGCTTTATCATACATATATACTACTATCAACAGCCTTGGTATCAATCTAATTTAAATAAAATTCATCAATTACTTATACTGTATACTGAATTTTCGTTAAATAGAACCTTTTATTTCTGTACAGCTCTTTCAATAATGCACTTATAGGAAATCCAATTTGGATTCAAAATGGGTTTTTCTCTTTTGAGAGGTCATTCATATAGAATAAAGTGCACTTTGAAAAAAATACTATTTAGAAATCCATACCAAGCCCATGTTATATAAAAAAATTTATTATTATATGACAATATTTGTATATTAGGTTGCGGCATTCGACGCTGAAAAGGAAGAATTGAAAACCCCTTAATTTAAGCAACTACACTTACATAGACATGTTTGTTGGGATGCAGCACAAAACCCAAGTGAAATCCTGTGTGCCTGATGCTGTGTTGGGCTGCATGCGGATATTCCCGCAACATGAAGGAAATATAATAGGATGTGATATCCAGAAATAATTACAATAATATAATCTTAAATACTAAATATTAATTGTTGATCTATGCACTGGTTGGCTGAGATCAGTGTTGGTGATTAATTCCGTGAATAATCGTATATGTATAAAGCAGGTACCTAACCTACTCACCGGCACACTATCATTGACCTGACCGTTGTAGAGTGACCAAATTCGAATTCGCACAGCCGTTAACGAAATGAACTCACCAGTCTTATTTGCCGGAACGATGGAGTTTGACCAGATTCCAGCCAACACAACCGACAATGAGTGTTTGTACTTGTTTTGAGAAAGCACCAGAATGAATAATAAAATGTAACACGCCTTTTGTCGAGTAAATAAATATTTTATTCTGACAAATATTATTGTAATAATTACATTTAAAAATATACTATAAAAGATGAGAAAAATTAATGACGACAACAAGAATTTATGTATCACGTGGACGAAATCGAGCGAGCGATATAACCAAGGTAGGTACCATATATATTATTTAAATACGTTGCTGCAATAGTGAACATGAGAACGATATTTTTGGACTAACAATAATTCACAATTTAATAATAAATAATAATAATAATAATACGAAAACAAAACAAAGATATAATAATAAAAGTATAATAGGTACAATAATAATTAAGACAACGTAGAAAAACAATTAAAGTAGCGGAATTGAGAGGACGGGGAACCAATGGCGTAATCAATGACCGACTAATCGTGCATTTATATGGTCAATATTTTAATAATTAAAATTCGTTAGATAATTATTTTAATTTACGACACGAAATGACTTTTCTTTAGCTCAAACATATTAAAAATACCGAAACAAAAACTTTAACGAACAAATAATATATCGATTAATATTTTTAGTAAAGATAAAAAGAATCGAATTTACCCTCTACACGTATGTACAAAAGAAAAAAAATGTTGATTCATTTGTTTTCGGAAACAATTACGATTTTGCTATATTAATAATTTTTCCAGATTAATAAGATTACAAATTATTAAACGCAAAAATAAATTAATTATCTGTAAATGGTGTTTTATACTACATTCAGTATTGAACTCCATAAAATTAGACCTTGGGGTTATATCGGATTGGAAAATTATCAACAGATTTATGGTAAGCATAAATTATACAACCCGATAATGCTTAATAAAAAGGATAAGTTTATGGAGTATAAAAATTTCGCTAGATCAGATAGAATACCTATTATAATAATAGCAGATTTTGAATGTTTTTTTAAAAACATATTTAATTTTGTTAAGATTATACCATTATTGCCCATAAACATAAGCTTATGAGTTATGGGTAGTTATATAACTGTAGTATAGAGTGAATTGCTAACAAAAAATTATTTTCCCTAAAACTTGTTTTGAACTTTTTCGACACAAAAAGTTCTTTCCATACAAAAAAATAAATAAATAGGTAAATATAAATACCAAAACATCATTGTAAAACCATGAGATTCACTCCGCTCAGTGAAATGATCGCAAAATCGCCTTTATATCCAAGACAATGTCCTAAAGCCGTCAAAATTGTATTTTCCATAACTTCTAAACTCAGACCAACCGAGGAAAAATTGCGTCAGTTCTAGAACTGTGGTTTAAAATTTCTGGAACGTGCGTGTATATTACGGATTGTGAACTAAATTATAAACTGCTAGAATACAATTTAACTTCGATTTTAATCTTAATTAGTTTAAACTTTTAGTAATGGTTTGCTGGAACAAATACTTTTACTTTTACTATACTTTCTTGCAGATTTTTTAAAAAATTTAATAAAAATCTGTTCAACAAAATCTCTTCAAGGACACCACGCTGACGATTTTTAATGGTAAAAATATTATATTTACCCGAAATTGTTAAAACCTGTGCTTTAAGTGATTTTGGACTTTTAAGCTGGATTCATACTAATTCATACAACACAGCCACGCAGGGACTGTAACGGAACCGAAATTAATCGGTTCCAGAACCGGAACCCTAAAATATAAGTAGAACCGTAACCGGTACCAAAACCCGTTTAACTAAAACCGAAATTGAACCGGAACCCAAATTATAAAACTGGTTAATATCGGTTCTAAAAACTTTATTTTGTTGAAATTTTTTAATTTTTTGGATATTCATTATATACAATGTATCTAATATCATTATCATGTACATAAAATTGTCCGCAATATTGGAATAATATGAATAAAAATATATTATACTATATAATATATATATATATTATACTATATAATATATATATATATTATACTATAGACACAACAAAAATTAAATATTCTGATGATAAAAACGATTTTTGCATTTCACAAAAAGACAAATTGTTGGGGAAGAAGTAGACAAAATTGGAGCTACTTATTGGAGACGAAAATATGCTGATAATAATATGAATGTGAAGATAAAAAACCAGAAACTTTGTTTAAAACAAGTGTATTGAGAAAAGTCAAATAAAATGTCGTGGACAATAAATAACTTGAGTATTTCTAAACTTAATCCTATATCCTTACTAATACAAAGCATAGATCCGAACATAGCAACAGTATTAAAAAAATAATCAACATTATGTAATTACACAAAAACCATTATGTGCAGGTTTATATTATAATAACAATTATCAATTAGTAATAAGTATATACAAGTACCTATCATCTTTTTAAATGCCTGTTTATTTAATTTGCTTATTCAAATTATTTAAATTTGTACCTACATAGAAACTTTATATATATATAATCTTAAATTACCTTTTTACAACATTTATCAATCATTAAATAAAAATTTTATGCGTCTGGGTTGCATACAAAATAATTGTATAACATCTTCAATAATTTTATTTTTTTGATTTTTAACAATTTCTTTGTGTATATACAATAGAGCTAACCCATTTAACCTATCTTCAGATATTGTGTTACAGATCCAAGTTTTTAATCGTTTTAATGAACTGTAAAACAATAATAATCATAATAATAATAAGACATAAATAGATTATTTTAAACCGGAAACTATAAATTATTTTAATTTAAAATAATTTTCATTAATAATATAAGAATATTTCTAAAGTTAAAACGATGGAATTAAAATTTGTCTACTTTTGTTGAATTATTTGTGATGAATAAAATTAAAATATACCTGAATGATCTTTCAACACTGCAAGCTGTAGCTGGAAGTGAAATTGCTATCATAGCACACATTTTTATAGAAGGAAGTAATTCAGTTTCCTCTAAAACTGCAATAAAATTCATATTATCTGGCACTTCTTTTGATTTCCACATGTTAAACCATATTAAGCCTTCCTCCACAATATTATCTACAAATTATCCATAAAATGTCTTAATTTGATTGGGACGCATAGTAATTTCTTCTCTTGAAAACTGTTTTTAATTTTTTGGATGTAGAGAAAATATAGAAAAAGCACCTTCATTTTTCTCATGAAAACGAAATTTTAAAGTGAAACTCTATAATAATCAATTGGATTAGTTTTAGGATAATTTTATCTCTACTAATTCTATAAAAAAATACTAATAAAGCTCTAATTTAATTTCTACCTCCGTACCGAGAATAGAAAATTATTTCTACCCGAGGTGAACACTGAACAGTATGACCATTGACTATTTTTTTTACGAATACATAATAAGTCCACCAATGTATATTGATAAATTTTAGAAAGTAGGTATATGATCATATGTTATGCCATGTGCGTGATAATTCCTTTTTTTATATAAATCCCAGGGGGACAATGGCCCCTTTTGCCCCCCCCCCTGTGGGCTCCCTTGCTCTCACCACACTTGTTCGTTCTTTGTACGATTTTGTGTTTGTGTGAGGCGTACGTGATCGACAGTGTTAAAAGTATACGCGGAGCCATTACACGCAATCGCGCGCGTGCACATGTCAGCTATCTGTATCGTAACCACGAAAAAATCGATATTTTTCACTCAATAATAGATGATTTCGGTAATATAATTCCATCAATAAGTACCTATATCAATATACATTTTAAACAATATTCGAATTTTCCATAACATTTACGGGGGGGGGGGCTATATTTTGTTGGAAAATATTGTATTGGAACGTATATTGTTGGAATGTATTTTCACGGAACCATATTTACTTGGAATCGTATATCGTTGGAAAAATATTTCATTGGAAAGTATTTTTTCGGAAACATATAATGTCGCAAACGCATTTTGTTAGAAACGTATTTTGGCAATAACGTATTTTGTCGGAAATGTATATATTGTTGGAAACGTATAAACGTTCTAACGAGACGAAGTTAAGTTCAACGTAATTTTAATGACGCACCTGAAAAGTTGCCCCAAAAATTCCTTTCAAAGGATTTTTTTGAAAATTCCATCTCCGTTAACCGCATATATTCAAACTCGGTAGGCTTCTTCTTGTGGATATAAAAAAAAATAATAATATTTTATTAATTAATTAAAAATAAATGAATATGTTTCGAATAGACACCGATTTATTTTTAATATCCACTAGAAGAAGCCTATCGAGTTTGAACTTCTGCGGTTAAAGAATTTTCAAAAAAATTCCTAGGATGGGATTTTCGGAGTAACTCACCGGATGTACCTTTAAAATGATGCTGAACTTGACTTCATCCCGTTAGAACGGTCAACGGTATACCTTTAGCCAGCAGTGCCAAAGTTATATGAAAGTTATAGTTTCAATATAATACGTTTCCGACAAAAAAATGTTTCCAATAAAATATGTTTCCGACAAAATACGTATCTGATTAAATACGTTTCCAACGAAATATGGTTCCCAAAAAATATGATTCAGAAGAAATGTGGTTCCAAAGAAATATGTTTCCGTAAAATAATGTTCAGGGAAAATACGTTTCCGATAATATCATATACGTATATATATTGTATATATCATATATTGATATGTATGAATTTAGACGCTTTTCTATAAAGTTAATTTGAAGTTAACGAATTAATTTTAATAAAAAAAAAAAGTAACTTAATCAAAATTAACTTAACTTTTTAACTTAATTTTAACTTTTAACTCGTTAATGCCGTAGCCTTGGTTTGCTACTTTAACTTGGTTTGCGTTCGCAGGTGTGCACATACGCGCCAACGAATCCGTTCCGCTGCCGATCCGCTGCCACTGCAACCTGCCCGAATGCTTGGCGAACGGACACGACACGTGCACCAGCCAACAAGGGTGCTTTTCCGAGTTGCAGCCTGTTCTGTCCGATTTTCCAGAACACGCCGACTGCGCCACTAACAACAACAACAACAACAATACGACGGCTCCGGGCCCGTGTTTTACGACGACCGCGAGACGCAGCAGTGACCCGACGACAGTCGTAGCCGCCCGATCACCCGCAGTTCCGGACGTCCGAGCGAGCGCGAATGAAAAATTCGTCCTCGGCGATGGCCGCGATGACGCGCACGGATCGTACGGCTGTCTCGACATGATTTCAGTGTACGTACCTGTGAAAAAAGTGTTTATTTCCACCACCTTTATTTATTGCACTTTAAATTATAAAAATAATAAATATCTTATACATAATGAATTACAAAAAACTTTATAATAATTTAATTTAAGTATAGTAGTCAGTATCTGATTTTTTTATTAAATAATACTTTTATTTTATGTACCGTCCGGATTACCGCGATCACCGGATCATGGGGGGTCCGTACTATCAAGGCTCTACTGTATATGTAATTTTCTTCTTCTTCTTCTTCGCGACACACTTTTCCTATTCGTTCGGTTATTTTATTTTCATATTTTTCCGTGTACGGTGGCCACCGCAGGGTAGGACTGGGCCCTCATCGGGCCCCCTTGCTCGTATTTGAATAATAATATCATTTATCGATAAATCTACGGACACCTGACATTCATTTAGGTACTAAATAGACGATTATTATTTTCTATTAGCTGTGACTATAGTAAAGAATGTTAAACGATTGATGTGTTTTTGAAATGTGTAGCGTATATACATACCCATTTACATATTTTTTAGATAAAATGTACCTATATACTTGTATGTATATATGTATCACTGATCTTTCGCTATAAAACTGAGCGATTAAGTTATGATTTTTAGTTATGTATATGTGTTTTGTCATTGTATACTATATTGACGAAATTAAAAACATTCCAGATTTTACAATTTACCACCATCACCAGAGGAAATTTGACTAATTGTATTAAACAATTTGTAATTTAAACAATTTTAAAATTGGTTTTTTCGATCGTTGAGTGTAATTTTGGAGGGTAAACTATTAAAATTATAAAATTAACAATTTTGTTTTACAATACCACAGTCAAAATGTCTGAAGAGTCGATCTGTTTTTGTATAAAAGCCTGTAAAACAGTATTTTAATTTTCTTGTAAAATACCTATATATGTATTAAGTTTTTGGATAAATTATTTATCGGAATTTCTTTCATAATACTCAGACAAATTGAATATTTATTTAAAAACGCCCAGGATCAATATACATGTAAGCATCTATTATAATATATATATATATATATATTTCTTTATCGCCAAAAATGTATAATATTCCAAATTTTACCATTTTTCCTCTTTTCACAAGGCATCGATTAATTTATTACACCATACATATTGTATACAATTTTGTTTCTTTTTATGGTTATAGAATTTTTTTTTCAAATACTAGATTAAAAATTTTCCTAGGAACTAAAAATTTATTTTTCATAATTTTTTATATATATCTACGTATATATATATACGTACGATATATTTCAGATCAAGTTCAAATAGAATTAAACGATGCTGTTTTATTAGAATAATGCACAATAATATTGTCTATGACAATTAACTGAATCCATTTTCCAATTTTATATCGATTTTTGAGCTCAATTTTCGAGTTTAAGACCTAAAAATGTTTACAAAACAATAAACACATCTACCGTTCCTATATCACACTAATAATAAACGATCTAGTTTTCTAGGATTATTTAAATTGTATATAACCTTTTTCAAAATATTATATGTATTAGGACTGAAGGATGCCACACATATTTTTCAATCTGTAGTCGTAATTAAGAAACCAAATTTTTACACAATATTTACAAGTTCTATCGTTATATTATATATAGTTTTTAAATACAAATCCATAAAAAAAGTTATTAATTTTTTAATTTATAAAAATCATTTTTTTATTTTAGGACATCAGTTCTATTTATGGTGTTTTTTAATAAATGACGACTACTGCCACCCGGGAAATTATTTTTGTAAAGCGATTTTTAAACTTTTTTAAAAATTTTCTGTATAATGTAGAACTCTTAAAAAATGTATATGTGACGTCCTATTAATTGGAACGATTAGTATTTTTCATTGGCTCTATAGGCCCTTTGACCAAATATCCGACTAAGCCTTTCGATGCCAGTCCGACACTGGGCGTGGGTAAGGTAAATCTGCCGTCACGCGATTATATCATATATTTTTGATCCGCAATGAAAATAAATATTTGAAACGTCAGACCAGTGGCGTACACAGGAATTTTCTAAGGGGGGATGAATACATTTTTATAAAGTTTACTCCCAACCTCGAACCATTACAGTTTACCAACTAACACTTATATAACAATATAAAAGAGAACATGTTATAAATAACTATTAAAATTTTATTTGAATTTTACAGTAAAATATCTATTTTTCCATTCGTCTGAGACATAATATCTTGACTCTTACTCGTATTTTCTTTCACAACAAAATAGTTTTTTATATTATTTTTCGACGTTTTTGAACGTTATACACTAAACTGGTCTATCAAATGTTCGAAAATTTAAATAGAAATGAAAATCGTAAAATTCACCTCGAAATTCACAATACACATTTATTATTATATTGTTAGGTTATACTGTCGTCGTAACCGTCATATCATATAGTTTGATTTCAACCACGGATATAGAATATTATATTATATCCGTGATTTCAACCGTGCGTCAACTTATAGGTTAGCGATATGATATAAATAAAATTGATTCGAGTCTACACCGCATGGTCACAGAATATATTCTGTGATACTGTTATCATCAAAAGAGAATATAATTGATAAAAAATATTTTCATTACAAAAACACTATAAAGGCGAAAAATTCTAAAGTAAAAAAAAAAGAAAAAGGTCAAAGGGGGAGGATCTATCCCTCATATCCCCGCCCCTGTGTACGCCACTGCGTCGGGCAACCTCTATTGGTTATTTAGTTATATTTTATTGTATTGATTATTATATTATTATTATTATTATTATTATTGTGATATTATCGTCATATTTGCACCGTTGTTCTTTTGCACGGTGCAAAATCTGTATATATCATATAGAATTTGGCACGCGCACGTCATCATATTAAATACCTATTAAATATTAGCTGTTCGTTTACATGCATTTTTGCTAGATCGTATAAACATTGTTATAATAATGTATATTATACCTATTATGATAATAATATTATCTACGAAACATTGATTGCTATGTATTTGTTTTTGTTCTCGTTTATTCCGCTCCAATCACACGTAAACAGAAACAAGACGTGCGACGAGGTCCTTAAGTCCGTGGACAACGATGATTCGGAATTTCCTACCCTACAGAAATTGGAAATTCATACGACAACAGAGGACAGAATTAGAGTTCACCACTGTTGCCAAAACCATATGTGCAACGATCGATTTCGCGTGGCAGCGACAGACAAAGCAGTTCAGGCTGCACTAATCGCGGCCTTTAAAAACTCGATGCACCAAAAGTAAAAAGTAAAAAAAATTTTAAAAAATGAACAAATTTCTTATTTTCCGTATTATGTGCACGCCTATAGATGAACGCGTATATTATACGTGCGTTTATTCGTGACAATTTCTTTTTCATTTTCACTATTATTTTTATATTCTTACGTATATACCTAAATTAATAAGTGTTCTCGTGCGATAATGTGCATCTAGTATGTATATTTTCTGAAATAATAATCATAAAATATTTGAATATAAGTTACTTAAGTTTCATTTTATTTAATTGCGATTTTCAAGATTGAAATGACTATTCAAAAAATAAATACATATTTTTTCGATACTTTTGTGCAGGACGTGAATAACCACGTCTACATAGTTACGTATTTTACTTTTAATTGACATTTTCATTTTGGTGACTGTCATAAAATGAATATTTTTTTTTACCGCCCGATTTGTTTGACCTTTTACTGATTTTTATATATGTGTACATTTAATTTTCCGAGCGTACGTTTATATCACGAATGATTGTTTTTATTTTCAATCAAGGCTTTCGTGTACCGAATAAATACTATACAAATACTGTAAATAACCGTAAAGAGTCAATACTGCAACATATACATATTATTTGAATAGGTACATTATATTATATTATTCATTGTAATTTTTAACACGCATACATATTTTTATACAATTTTTTTTTTTTTTTTTACTCGGATCTGAGATATCTGATATCTGATATATTATAATATTGACTGCTAATAAATTGATTATTATTATTACTATCATAAATTAATAAACTACACTATTTTTTCTCCGTTAAATACATACGACTTCGGTGATTTATTTTATATTTTCGTATTTATATACCTGCCGACAAAATATCAACGGAAATTACTACGGAGACGACAGACGAATAACACTCTCATTACATGTCGACATTACGCCAATTCCGACCGCTCGTAATCATAATATTATTATATTTTATAATATACAGCGACCGATGGACGGATTTATGCATGTGTTTTATTTTAAAATAACATTACCGTCGAATGGACGATGAAAATTCATGACGAGTCTATTATCTTTTTATTTTTATCTCTCTTTCTCAATCACTATATATTATTATGTTACAGAAATATTACTATATAGCGCTAAATATTATTGATCATTTACAATGACGATAACGCGAAAAAAATTACCATCGGGTACCTATCTCAAAGAAATTTTATTTTTTTATTTAAATACTAGTCGGCTTTACCTTTTTTTTCTATGGTACCTACATAATACTTTTACGAAATCAAATGCGAATCTTATAATTCTCATTGTATATTGCAATCGATCACTATATACATATTTTATTTTTTTTTTTTTTAACATATTAAATTTTTGATTTTGATTTTTTATGCACCAACCATTTTTCTTCAGATTTTCACGTAAAACAATCATTTAAAAACTATATTTTCGACTGATTGTTTTGGCGACTGTCTACACACTGCGGACTGTGATAGCCACAGTACAATAATGGTCAAAAGTAAGTTATAGATGGACAAAATACAGCATCGAAATGTATACTACCACTTCAGTAAGGTTTAAGCCCTGTTGGCTAAAATTATTAATTTGCTAATTTCATACGACAACTATTTATATGGGTACCTGCACATCTTTTCAAATTTTAGAATCGATTTTATTTAATATGGGTATTTGAAAATCTGTATCTCGATTTATTTTAGATTTAAGGTCATGATTTTTCATGACAAAATAATTTTAGAAACCACTCTATTCGATGACAAACTAATATATATAACTTACATTAAACATTTATCTTCAAAAAAAAAAAAAAAAATGTTTTTAAAGTTTAAAACGGTTGTACTTTGGTAATTTATTGTCGTCAAACATCAATTGGCTGAATTATGAAGCACTAGGTATACCGAAAGTGTTGAAAAATGAAAAAATTCCCAAATATATATTTTTACAAGTAGGTACCTCCTATAGTTCTGTAGGTATTTTGATAAAGCTGGATGAAACGAAAAAATGGATTTCAGTAAAACGGGATTCGGTGAATCGGAACTACAAGCCGCAGTCTACTTAGCGGGAAATATAATATTTATCAACCTTATAAAGTATAAGAATAAAATATTTTATTAGTGTATTTATATACTAATAAATTAATTAAAAACCATTCTTGAAAACCTTTAAAATCTGTAACATAGATAATTTTTGGCATTTAGTTTTTATAAAAAAAATTACAGCAGGCATACCAACAAAGTGTTTATTTTTAAAGTACGGGCAAAAGATAAAATACCAAATGTGTTATGTATTTTTAAACTTAATTAGGTACTATATATTATATATTAAATAAAGTTTTATTTTAAAATTTCTTATAACTTTTTGTAAAATTATAAAAAGAAAAATATTTATATAAAATAATTAAGTACCTACCTAAATAATATATAATTATAAATATCATATATTATTATTATTATATAAACGAACAATGTTATAACAATTTAAAATCATATAAAAATATAAAATATTAATAACCAAAATAAATTTTAATTAAGTCCTACATGAATGTAATATAATAAATTGTGTAAATTGTGTTAAGTTTTTTAACATAAATAAGCGGGGAATTTCTTCAAAGTGCTAACTGCGTACTAATAGTTGGTCGCAAATCCTCGTACATACAAATAATTTTTATTTAAGTAATTATTTTCACTTTTACACTTAATGGGTAGAATATAAGTATTTTCCAATACATTGATACTGTATTTGCACTGAGTGTCGGCTAATTTAATTTCGAAAGTATTGCATTTTCTAAAGGTAACATTTAAAGGTTTTATATGTGTTTTTTTATTGAATTTTCAACCATACCTATATATAAAGTTTCATTGTATTTATTTATATATTTTTTATATATACTAAATATATTTATTACACTCCAAACGTTATTAAAATATAAATGGTTGTATTATTTAATAAAACCACTAATTATGTGTATTTTAAAGAACCTATTTTTTAAATAATCTTATATGTTACATTACATATATTTTGTGTTATCAAACAATAAAACCTGCATCTAAACCATAATGGTTCATTTACCCATATAGGCGGAAATCCATTAAAAAAAATTTTTTTTTGGGGGGGGGCTCAAATTTAACATCTATGTGATCCGTGGAGGCTTTGCCCTCCCCCCACCTACAGCACACAACTAAAATTCACTGTCTACAGTTCAAAACCCACATTTCTTTTTCATTTACATATAAAAATACAAATATAATAATTAAATATAGTTATATTTTTAAAGTTTAAATAAATTTTATAATTGAATTAAATTGCATTCATCGTAATATTATTGTTCTATTTTTTTTTTCCGCAAATTTATCAATAATTTCTATGTTGCATATATTTGTTGATACTTGTTTTTCAATATTATTATACTCATAATCACATCATAATATTGTGTTATCAAATCTGTGGCAATCATGGATTGTGATATTCGGCCATATATATTATTTTGGTATGGTTAGTGGTTATATATATTGCACATTTTTAACGATTTCTTTTTATAAAACAAATGATCGTATTTTTTAAAAAATAGCAACGAGTCCTCAAATATCCGATATCAAAATGGGAAAAAAATGTAAAAAACTTTATGACATATAATTTTTTTAGGAAATCAATGAAATATTTGGGGGGGGCGGCTTAGCCCCCTTAAGCCCCTACCTATTTCCGCCAATGCATACACCAGGATTTCATGGATCGACCGTAATACACAAATCCGACACCAAACGCCAAAAAACATCACATAATTATAATAAAATTATGATGTTTAAAAAAAACTTCCTCTTCATTGTTAACTGTTGAGAGTGAACAATAACTCCAGTAGGAGTAAAGGTCTTATAGATAATGTACACAATTTATGTATATAGTATACAGTAGATAATAATATGTAATTATAATAATCTAAATGTATTGTGTAATTTAATGCAGATCTGTCCAACTGACAAAGGCGGACGCGGGACTAACTAAATAAAACATAGCTGGTATATTATAATAACAGTAGTCTATACTACATCGTATTCGGAACGTGTCAAGTAAGCATTTAATATTTACTTTATGCGTCATGTATTACTATATCTAACCTACAGTATGACATAAATACTTATTTACTGATTATACAGGGTAGTATTTTAAATTACAATTTAATATTTCAACATTCCTTCTTAAATTTTAATTTAGTTACATACAATTAAGAAATATTATACCGTATTTGTAGTCTTCCTCTAAAATACTCAAACTGTTCTCTCGGTATTGGCTTAGTCATGATATCTGCAAGTCGATCTTTACTCCTCGTGTACCTACAGCTGTAATATGAACTTTCCCTTTTGCATATATATATATATTTTTTTTTTTTGATCTAGTGATATGTTACATCAGTATGTTTTGTTCTATTGTTCAGGATTTTTCACAAGTCGTATTACACTCTGATTATCTGCGTACATAATACGAGTATCTCCCCGTGTTTCTAGAAGATCACTGATTAATAGCATTACCCAGGTAAGCTTCGGTACAGCTTGACCTATTGCAATTTACTCAGACTCTAAAGTGGATACTGATTTTCGTCTCTGTAAATACCATGCAACTATTCCTTTTCCAATAAAAAAAAAAAACGTAGATCCTAATGTGTAGATCTCCTTCCTGTTTATATCACCAGTGTAGTTTGCATCGATATATCCAATTACTTCGACTTCCGTATCACTATTATACAATGATCCATAACTCTGTGTAGATTTTAAATATTTCAATATACGTTTCAATGCACTTCAGTGAACTTTCTGTGATTTTTCTAGATAACAGCAAACGTTATATCGGGTCTCATTATTTGATTCAAATACAATACACTCCCAATAGTTTCGTGATATGGTATTCCTCCTATTGGTGTTGATTCTAACACAGTTGTATCCAAAGAACATTGAGGATCTGTAGGAATGTGTACGACATTAGCCCCAATTCCATAATGAACTTGAATAGGATGTGTTCGCAGTACGATGCCCGGCGTATAAAGATTGATACGTCAATCTTCAGATCATCATGATCACCTAACCCAGGACTTGATTCAAATTTCCTTTCCTTTGTCTCAAAGTTTTCCTTGAGAAATCTCACCCCAACTAGTCATCTGTTGCTGCTATGAGTCCTTGAATCTACAAAAATAAAATAGCTACAAATAATAGTTGTTCATTTTTCTTACTTATAAATACACGAGAATCCGCTCTGGTTTCCTTTAGATTGATGTTTGTCAGCACAATTTTGAATTTCTTGTTCCAATATCTAGGCGCTTGTTTCAATCCGTTCAGGCTCCGTTGAAGTTTCCAAGCTTATGTACTTCTGTCAGTGGCGTCATTTAGGGGATGCAGGGTGGGCATTCCCTCTTTTTTTGGCAGTAGGCTGGTGTCTGGCTATTTTTGAGACACCGACATATGATGAGTAACTATATTATTATAACGCATACCGTATAGTAATAACATGCAGTACGGCCCATGGTGGATAATAAAATACTCGTAAAATAAATAATAATATTAAAATTAATCAGTAGACGCTATCATTAGTATGGTTAACACTTACAATATGAACCTATTAATAATCTATTACGAGTTCGTTTACATATTGATTTTCACAAATATCAGTATATTGAGAAAACAAATTTAAACCCGAGCAATCTTTACACCGTGCTGTAGGTATATTTCCTGTACCTGATATATTTACTTTTACCACAGAACCGGTTATTTATTTTATAAATTACCTATGGGTCGTTTTATACATATTTCTTGCTTGATATTACTATAAAGAAAAGCTGTTTTTATATCGAACTGTTTAGAGTTATTATTCAGAAAATATCGTGATTACACAAAAATTATAAGTGGTACTAACATGGGCATATTTTAGATAATTTTCAAGATATATTTAAATATTTCTTTCGTTGTTATTTTCTTGTATTTCTAAAAGTGTCTTGAAAGTTGTTTATACACAATTTCAGACACAAGTGTACGTGCATCACCTAAAATTTCATTAAATAGTGTTATAATATTATAATAAAATAGTGTTATTATATTATAAAAAAATTATTATTTATTTATCACCGTTTTAGTAATGTGGTCGTACCAATGAGTATTAGTATTATACTTACCAACATATTATTACGTATCGCACCGTTATATTATTTACTGCTGCTTGATAGATTATAGTATGAACTATGAATCATCAATTTTCATTTTAATTGTGTCGAAATCTGGGCAAGGATCACAAATGTCTTATTGTAATATATAGATTCAATTATAAGTACATGATATAATGTTTTGAATTATTCCATATATTTATTACGTTTGTATGACAAAAATTCTTTAATAAAAAATGTATTTAAATTTCGGTTCAAAAAACGTATGGGCCCGGGCACAGGGCTGAACTATGAGCTCAATCACAAACCATGCTTTTTTTTAGTAGATATTAGTCCATATATTATGTAATATAATATGAATATTAAATTATATTTAATAATAATTAATAAAATCATTTAATTAATTATGTATGATGTACCTATAATGTATATTTATATATGAATAATTTTAAGAAAATGTGTATAAAAATGGAAACCTAATCATTGAAAATGATTATATATTTTTGTTTTAAAATAATATCAGTCCCATATAAGTACCATGTATATTGATTTTTTTTAGACATTTATAAAATATTTAGAAAATATTACTTTCATATGATTTCTCATTACACTTTTTCTTCTCTTTCGCCTTCTATCCCATCTATTTGGGGTCGACCAGCTTGATCCTACACTTCTACTTAACTCTACCTCTCGCGTCTTCTACATTTATTCTCATCTTCCTCATATTACTCACTATCACATCCCACTTATTTTTCGGTTTTCCTCTCCCTCTCTTCATCTCAACATATATTTCCTTTACTAATCTTACTGCCCCAGTCTGTTCTTTCCTTAATACTTGCCCGAGACATCTTAATCTATTTTCTCTCATTTATTCTACTATCAAAGCTACTCCTAAATTACCTCTTATATACTTATTCCTTTTTTTATCCTCTCTAGTTACTCCACTCATTCACCTTCATTCTTATCTTTACTACACTCATTCTCTATTCTATCTTTCTATCTAAACTTCTTAACTCACTTCTTAACACTACCTTATGAAATTTATCTTTTAACCCAATCACATAAACATACCTAACGCTTCTCTCCACTTTATCAATCCATACTTAATCCTGTGTTTCATATAATTTTCGAAACCCCCATATTTCTATACAGTAGATCCTAATTACTTGACCTCTCCATCTCTCCTACGACATCCTCACTGATTTTTATTTCTAGTATTTTTCTATCCCTTTTTTATTCCCTTTCACCAAAATCATACTCTAAATATTCTATTTTACTCCTACTTATCCTTAGTCCTTTACATTCCAGAGCTTCCTTCCGCTCTTCAAGTCTACCATTAACTTCCTTAGGTCTCTGCAAACCACATGTACCATGATATCTCACTCTGTATATCCTTTGTTATTTCATCCATTACCAGGGAAAATAAGCAAGGACACAAAGCTGATAAGGACATTATATAATATTCTATGTATAATTTTTGTAAAAAAAAATTATTTAAAATTATTAAAGATCAAGGATATTAATAAGGATAGAATAAATAGACTTAACGATTTTATAAATGTTAAGTTATTAGCGACTTTTTTTTTTTTTTGTAAAATAAATTTAACGAGTTATTTTTTTACAAAACTAAGATAGCTTATTTTATAAAATATTATTTCGTTTTCTCATAATTTTGTTGTTATAAATTAAAATATTATTATTAAACTATATTGTAAAAGTAAATAGTGAAAGAAAATTATAATTAACAACGGAACACAAGTTATAATATATTTTTAATCAAAACAATATTACATTTGTAAAAATATTACATTTAATTTTTTATGCATAATTATATTAGGTTAATTTTATTTTATAAATTTTTTATAGAATTAAAGTTTATTTAAATAGTATTTATTTTAAATTAAGTAAAAAATACATACAGTAATCGAGAATTTAGTACACTCATAGTGGGCTTTCTTGACTTGTGTTTAAAAAATTAAAATATCAAAAATGGGCACTATATCAGTGATGCGCAATCTCTTAAAAATCCCAGTTACTTGAGAGCTTATATTCCCCTCTCATTATTATTTTTATTTATTATGTATTCTTAATTAATAAATCGTATATGTATTAGTTATGTAGTACATGTAAGCAAAAATATACGTGTATAGATAAAATACATATTTTATATAGATCATAATGTCAAAAAAATCACATATAATGCGTATTTTTTATAGTTTTATTACGCTTTTTTATTATTTATTATATATTATTATTTAGCCAGGGTATATTTTTTATATATTTTAACCATTTAAAACTATTGTTATTTTTTTATATCAAAAACTCTCGAATTTTATATTATTAAACAAGCATCAATATTATAATATAGCTCTAGGATGTGTTATGATATCGATAGTCGTGTTTCAAAGCAAATCTATTTTTGAAAATTTGTTATTGAATTTTTCCGGATTTAATTTGTTTTCAAGGCTAATATATAGGCTTATAATGTTTATGATGTAGTTTGGTGGTATACGATAAATCGAAATTTGAACTGTAGCTAGTAATTTATAATAATTATTGGAGAAAGGATTAACTGCACTCTATAGTATAGGTTAATGGGCTGCACTTGTGATGCAAACTAGATACGTGCTCAGAGAACAACAACCGAATACCTACTCATCAGAAATCAACATAACAACGTTATTATTTTTTTTTTCTTATTCTTATAATTTAAGTGCTTGTGGATTTTCTTATAATAAAATGAAAAAACTCAATTTCGCAAGGATATGGTTTACTTTTATTTGGTAAATACGTATTTTGATTGTGGAATTGAGTTTTTTCATTTTATTGTTTTTATTATTATTATTATTATATACATTGCTATTTTGGAGGATAAGTGAAATTAGAACAGTGATTGTTGTGACTAAGGTGTCCTTGATGTTGGCTGAACCAGACGTTAGGGATAGTGGTCGGAGTAATTTTCCTGGCTTATTATCCCAAAAAAATTAATAGGTAAAAAAGTCATGAACTTTTTTACCTGTGCCGACTTATATCCTGAGTAGGTTGTCGTTTTGACTCCCTAAACTCCCAATCTCGCCGGCTTTTAATACACCACGTGTATAAAAATATTATAAAAATATATTTTGATTGTATCTTTTACTAATTTATCTTTTATGTTATTAAACGTAAGTATATTATAATATATTACAATTTGTAAATTATAGTTTAGTTTTTAGATAACTGTTTACGTTGGAGTTGTGGAGTTATTATTCTAAAAATCTAGTTTTATTAAATTATCTAATATTACCTTTCATTGATAATTACGAATTTTGCAAATATGATGAATAATACGAAATTAAAACCTCTCCATCTCCTTCCTTCCTTTTACATATAAGTTGTTATAAATGCGCAGTTGAAAAAAAAACCCTTAGCATAAGTCCTAGCATAGATAACTATATTAGGAAGATGGTGAGATATATTATAAAAGATTTGAAGCCCTCGATAGCATAATATATAAGGATAACGAGAAACGAAAACCTAACACAATTAAAAAGAAAACGGATGCCAATTCTAAATGGTAATATTCATGTTAACCGAAGAAGTTTCAGAACCAGATTTTGATATCGAATCATCTATTGTTAGATCCGATATATAATAATGTAACACGAGTTGCCCGAATTATAAAACGGCGAAAATATCACGCGATGAAATCGCATCTTTAAAAAAAAAAAATTGAACAAATTAATAACCGTACAACAAATAATACAAAAATCCAGTTAATTTTGATTAAAACCCGAATTATTATAATCATAGACCACCAGGGATAAATCAATGGAACCTGAATGTAGGAGGAAACCCACATTGGAATAGAGTGCCGTTCCAAAATAATCTTCCATGATATTAAAATATCACATCAGGGGCCCTATTCTTGAACGATTGTAATAATTTATCAAGCGTGATATTTATGAATTATCACACAAATGTTGAAAATATCGTTTTTTCGTATTCTTGAATTATTTTTTGATAATTTATATTGATAATACAAACGATACATTATCCCAAGGTATTTTACCGGTGATAATTAATTATCACAAACTATTTTATCGTAAATTCAGCGAACGTTCATTTAATTAATGATTTTATTGTGTTATTATTTTACATAATTATTATTTATTATAAACTTTATACTTTTTAATATAAATAATAATTATGGTTAAAGTATATATAGCTGCTATAGACAATCTGGAGATGCAAGAAAATGCTTTAGAAAATAGTAGAAAAGGAATAATAAAACCGAAAAATCCGTTTTTATTGCCAGATAATATTTTTATTAAAAATTTGAGACTTTCCAAAGATTCAGTACATTATTTAATTAATTTACTTACACCATTTATGATGGAACTTACAAGAAAATCTGCTTTAGATATTCAGACTAAAGTAAGTATCTACTTACTTAATTTTAGGATTTTTAATTATAATCATTCAAAGTTTTTTTTACATTTAATGTAATTTTTAATATGTAGGTACCTACCTATATCAAATTTGTAATTTTAAAAAATATGATAAATATTATAAGTATTAATAAATATTATGACTTTATTTTTATTTAGGTGTGTATAGCTTTGAATTTTTTTGCGACTGGTTCTTTCCAATTATCTGTTGGAAATAGCTTTTTAGCGACATGTTATACGATATTTTACATAGATATCAACTATTAACTTATCATTAAACATTACAATTTTTCTTTTCTTTCTATATTCATTATATAATTATAAATATTCTATTAAAAAACATGTGTTATATTAAAACTTTTTATTCTTCAACAATTAAAAAAGAAATAACAATATGAATTTGTATACTTTTACAGTCTTTTGTTAAATATAATTTTTTTGATGTAATATCTTAATCTATTAAACTGTTTTAAAAAATAACAAAAAATTAACTTTTGTATAATATAGGTATACAGTTTTATACAAAATATCAAGTGTGTTAGACTGTTTGAAAAAAAAAAAAAACAATAAATAATTAACTTAAATAGTATAGGTATACAGTCTTATATGACTTATTATTAACTTATAAATTTAATATAGAAGTACGCAGTATTATGTGAATTAAATGATTATAAAACGATTTTTAAATTGTACGACAAAATATATTGATAACATTGATAACACCGATAAACATTTGATAAATTATCAAATACCGATAAATTATCACATACGATATTTTAATATCGTTGTTCATTCGAGAATTGGTACATTTGATAAAACTTTATCGTGCGTGATATAATTATCGTATTTAATAAATTATCACAAGAACTCAAGAATCGGGCCCCTGGTCCTTTATACCCATCGTGAGGCGGCAACGGCGTATCGTAACACGATAGATCAAGCCGCAGCGACCGATGTACAAAGCATTATTAAGGGCACAGAAATAAAATTGATGATTACAATAAATATTATTAATGAGTTTGATAATTTTAGGTATCTAGTACAGATATGAGATAATTATTAATTAATAAAGGGGGAAAAATGATAGTATATGTATGATTTTGTGTACATGTAGAAACACAATATGTAATTTAGTTGATTTAATACTATATTTATTTCCATGTATATATCGACGTTTTTACTTGGTAATATTTTAGTTTTATTGATCAATGTATAATATTTGGATTTTATTATATCATTTTTATATATAATTCTCTCTGTGGATAGACCTTTAGCTAAATATTTTTCTTCATCTGCTTTTGTTTGGTTTTAAAAGTCAGATGTTTTTAGTTTTAATTTAGGTATCCTGGCAGAGTGTATAATATTAGAATTTTTATAACATTTTATATTTATATTATTTGGATATATTGTAATAGATTTTTGTCCCCATGTGTATTTTTAAAATATGTAATACCAAAAGTTGGTTCTAACATTTTTATTATATTATGTGAATATATTTTATTCAAATCGATTATATTATTTGAAATAAAATTATTATATGAACATATTTGTTTTTCTTCATAATTATGTATTTGCTATTTAGTAATATTAATTGTATTTATGGTTTGTAATTCCTTTATACGATTATGTGCATTTTTCATGTTATTATTAAGGTTTATATTTTTATTCTCGTGTTTATTGTTGAAGTTAGTTATATGTATATTTATTTTACATTTGTCAAATATGTCAAATATAAGATTTTTATTGTATCCCATTCTAACTGTTCATTAGTTAAGTTAGATTTAGATATCGCTATATATTCATATCCATATCTTATGGAAACATTTTTCAAGTTATATAGAATTTCATAAATGTCTAAATATGAAATGGGTGAATTATACTTTACTTTAGTAATTAAATATTGTATTGTTCTATGTCCTGTATTAATTGTAGTTATTTCACTTGGAATTAGTTCTAGAGTTTCAAGACTGAATGACATATTTCCATATTTTTGTGTAATTTTATTAGATAATGTTGTATTATGCTTTAAATCAGCAGAAATACATTGAACAATTGAATATTCAGGTGTGGTTTCCAATATGTCGATATTGTCTTCCATTATATTTGTCAAATTTACTTTTTGATTATTAAAAGTATCAAAGTTCTTATTTTTTTCTGGAAATTCGTTCAATACAGTTTTGGTATTTGAATGTATAGCACCTATTGGTGTTGAATTGTATATAGTATTTGGAGATAAGTGGTAATGCAAAATTTTATTTTGTGCATTTTGACTTATTTACAAATTTTTGATTAGTAAATTTATTTTTTGAATAGCAAATTTCTGAAGTATGGTATCTTTTTTTGCAAAAATCGCATATTAATTTCCACTTACATTCCCGACTCTTATGGTTATGTTTATGACAATGTTCACATTGTGGTCTGTGTCGGAAATTACGATATATTGTTTTTTGATTATAATTATTGAAATTATTTTGATATAAATTTTGGAAATTATCTACGTTGTTCATTCAAATATTGTTGTTATAGTGATGATTTTGATTTGAGTTTAATTGCGAAAATGTTTTATTATTTTCATAATTATTGGTATGTATGCGAAAATTATTATTATAATTTTGATTTGGGTTAATATTTTTATTGCGATTTTCGTCATTGTTGTTTCGATTCCAATTAAAATTGCGATTTTCACTCATAGATTTAACAATACATTTTAGGTCCGAAATTTGAGAAAATAAATGTTCTATTTGTTTTTGGGTTTTATTTTAATTCATTAAATTTACATGTTCTTTAGCTGTTTGATGTTTGAGATTTAATTTTGTTATAATATTTTGGTGTCATTTATTATAGATTCAATAGATTCATATTTTCTGATGTTCTTTTTTAAATCATGTAAGTTATTATTTTTCAAAAGTCCTATATATCTAACAATTTCTGGTTTTAAACATTTAATTAGATTATACGTGACTTCTGTTTGCGACATATTTGGGTTAATTTGTTTGCATACATTTTCCGTATCGTTTATATATGAGGCTATAGATTCATCAGATAATTGTTTCTTATTGTCTAAAATTGTCCTTAACATATATTTTCGTGATGGGTTTTCGAATTCAAAACTAAAAGCGTTTTCTATATTCTCCCAAGTAGCATTTGAATTAGTTTGTTCGAAATTGTGTAGAAAAGTTAGTGCTGTGTCTTTTAGATAAATACCTACATAAGAAAATTATTTTTTGTTTAGTAGACCAGTCGTTAATAGTGCTTTGTTTATTATATTTTTGAATAAACGAATCTATATTTTCGTAAATAGTCCCGGAAAATTCTAGTGGCATATAGATAATTTGTTAGATATTTTAGATTAATTATGTAATATATAAATTCTTAATTTTTAAACGTTCAATTTTATTACACACTTTATTTAGGTATCAAAAAATATTTAAGTTATTTGTAGTTTTTATATTTTAATAAAATTTAGACTTAGGTTCCCTTAAAAGAAAATTATTCTAAGTGTTTATAATTTTCAAAAAAATTTGCACAGGGATTTGATAAGGGATATAAAATAATGTTTTTGATTTTTATATATTAATTATTTTAATGTATTCGTTGTGATAAATGAAATACAAATATACCATAGTAAATTTATGGATTCTAATGTTAAATTTTCGATTGTTATAGGAAATAATTCGTTCTTAATTGTATACAACAAAATTATGTTACGAAAATATATTAAAATATTTTTATTAGTTATATTTGTTTGTATAGATGATAATTTTACAATTTATCTAACGAATACTTTGTGTACTTCTAATGAAAATATTTCGAGTTTTAAATTTTGGAAATCAAGATATTTAGGCTTTTATTGAACAATAATATAAATTTTACTAATTGAGTATTATTAAATTTGTTTAGATTGAGTTCAATACTGCCATTTGTATATATGAATTGTTTATATATTGTTTCTTTATTTCTGAACTTTGATTTAATAATTATATAAATCTAGAAGTAAATTTTTAAATGTATTTGATCATTTCAATTACTCATAATTTGTATAGAAATGTTCAGAATGTGTCCAAAATGACTGTTTAAGTAATATATTTTGTTATTATGCCTGAAATTTTGTAAGATAATATTAGATATTTTTTTTATGAAATTATTGATATTTGTTGATCTGATATTCTGGATAAAAATGGAAAATCTATTGAATAAGTATATTAATTTTGATGTATAACGTATAGTATTTGTTTACGCACTAGGGTCTGGTGAACCTTCCACAGATTGTCTAGCTACGCGGAGGATATTAATATTATAGGATGAAATAGTAAAAAATAGGAATAGTAAATAAAGAAATTTATAAATAAAGGTAACTTTGAAATAAACAATAAAAAAGAGTAACAATGTATATGGGTAAATAATTCAATAATATTTCTGAACCTTATTGACTAATGAACAAAACTAGGAACTTATGTTATGGTTAATTTTCTTATATATATATCGTGACATGAACATAAATAAAATTAAAATAAATACAATAATGGCAAAAACTCACAGACGAATACACCACCTGGATACTAGGCCCACCGGACGGCACATGTAGTCGTTGACAGGCGTGGTACACGATGTCCAGTTAACAATAGATGTTGGGTATGTAATGTTATTATGATGACTCGACGAATAATAATAATTACTGTTATATTATAAATTTTATTTTACAAAATTATGAGCACTCGATGAGTATATTGCCCAGAGAGTTGACGATGTTATTGAACCACAAACATGGAAAACGCCACACACGACGACGTCGGGTGTCACAGCACAACTGGTTCGGCGGCGATGCAGCCGAGTAGATATTATTCTTATCCTGTTCAGCGTGAACACTAAGTATACATAAAAATATACTATAGTATTATTATATCTTGGTTCATACCAGTGGCAAAACATTATCCTGTATATATTAGGTCAAAACATAAAATGTACATAATTAAATAATGAAAAATAATAAAATATAATATGTATTAACCAAAGATGTTCAAAATAAAAGTACAATTTCAAGTACTTAAAACTATTTTTAAAGACACTAGGACAATGCAACAAAATAAGAGTACTGTCCCACAAAAAAAAGTATGTCTGTCTGGTCACTATATCTATATTAGGAAAACAAATTAAAACCAGAGCGCTGCTATACAATACGGTACTGTGCGTTCAATACTGTATTGATTCGGGACTGTATACTTGTTTTATATATATATTTATACAGTTAACCCTGAGGTTTCATGGGGGTTTTGCTGTACCAGCCCTGCTCGGCACCTTCTATTAGCGCTGTGCACTATTCAAGAGACCGGCAGGCATCTGACCCGCCACGACGGAGTCGCCTCTCCGCGGCGGCCCAGCGTCGACATATGGAAGACGAACACCGGCCCGTCCCCGAAAGCACGGACCGTACCGAATTCACCGACGGGGTCTCACACCCCCGCCCGTTACTTACGACTCCGGTCAGAAGGGAGTCTATCCTACTCCTGCCAGATGTTTGGTCACAGGCAACCTTCGGTGTTATGCCGATAAAACGGTTCAATACTCCGGGTGGGCAATCGCGCAGGGGGATACCCCTGCGCGATCCTAACACCGTAGGATTTTCACCTAGCCAGACTTGGCTTTAAACCACATAGTAGCTCCCGCTACCGCCACCGCGAAGCCAAAGCCCCCCCGATCAAGGTCACCCCGGATCGGGGTTAGGACGGGTAACTACCCGGCTTGCGCCGTTGTGCATGGTCGTTAGGGCTCCCGACCATCCCACGGTACCAATCGCAATCATCGGTGGGATCTTGCGTCATTGCCAGTGCGTCGTCGTCCTAAGA